>CAVNYN010277035.1:0-28650 GCA_963692815.1 Nyctanthes arbor-tristis
TGTGTAATGATACACGTCACATGATCATATGAGGCTATATGTTGTCATACAGCTAGCGCTAAGATGATTTTCAAATATGGTACCATTTTCAACGTTTTGGTTGAGCAATCAACTAGATCTCTCCAATTTTGGTTCATTTATTGGCAAGGATCTGGTGTGTTACAACCCACAGGAAGCTTCCTATTTTCCTTGGTGGGACTATGCTTGCTTCGTATTTGTGGCTAAACTTGCGAACGAAATATGACTTTTTCTTTATGTAATTTTTTAGCATTGCGACTTTTTTTTAATAATATGTGAATTTCTCCGCTGACTTTCTAATTAATCGTGACTTTTTTATATGTAACTCTTGATTAATTTAAACTTTTCATATATAGTTTAGTTTCGGAGTTCTGGGCTCCCACAATCTTGTTGTTTTTTTGTTTATTGTCATGTTAACACACCGTCTATATTTATGTTACGCATTGTTATTCTATAGCCTGGCTGAGTAATGTAGTACTACTTCTGTCTTAAAAAAATAGTCATATTCTTTTTTCACATAGATTAAGAAAAATTTCATTTAATAGTATTGGAAAAGTAAATTTTAACATAATTTATCTATTATTATACCCTTTGATTTATTAATTATTTCACTTTATTAATTCTATTTTTTTGATAATTATACACATTAAATAAGAGATATAAGATAAATCTATATTTCAACTACTTTTTAAAAAGAAAAATGGACTATATTTTGAGACGGACGAAAAAAGAAATATGGATTATTTTTTTGGGACGGAGGTGGTATGTCTGTAGGTGCAGGAGACGAGAACTCGCCCAGGAGCTTGGAGTTGATGCTAAAAGTGAACTCAAGATCAGAGGTCTTTTTACCTATGGATGAGTGTAAGCAGATCTTTCACCAATTTATTTTTTATTTTTTATTTTTCTTTTGGCAGGTGGTGGGGGCGTTATTTTCTATAAAGAAATTTTATGGGATATTTTTAAGTGACATTCTTATGTGACATATTTATATTAGATGATAAAAAAGTAACCATATAATCATCACCCAATGAATGTGTGCCATATGAGAATGTCACCTAATAATGTTTCTTTTTCATGTCCTCCTATAATTGCTCTTTTCTATATTCTTCGTTTATTCAGTGCGAGAGTATTTTATTCATTTTTCCTGCAATGGGCTCGTCTAGCATTTGGAGGATGGGAAAACGGACTTGAATTCTGTAATAAACATCATCAAATTGACATTTTTAACGGATCTGCTTGGGATCAGGTATTTTCGGTACATTTGCTTAACTAACAATCCAAAGTGCCCTAACAAGTACATGATGTGTAGTGAATACATCTTTTAATGTGAAAGTTATGATTGACGTGTGCTCTTCCGATCTAAAGGTTGAACCCCAACCCTGAGGGCCCCCACCGACCCTGCCTTGGACCTTTAGTGGAGGATGTAAATCGCAGGGTGTGCCTCCAAGGAGCCAGGGTGGAGAGCAATGACAAGGCCAGGGCTGTTAACCCATTGGTAACTCCCGCTTGCAACAAAGCCAATTCCACTTTGCGGGGAATCGAACTCTGCACACTACCGCGCTGAGCCCTTACCGCCCTCCCCTTTGCCACTTGGAGATATGCCCTGGGGGCTATGATTGACTATTTTAACTGTGAAGTACTCTGGCTCAAACTTGAACTTGCTCTCGACAAGCAACAATGAAGTCTAATTGCCAATATATTTGGGTTGGGTACATGAATCCATTTGTTGGAGGGTTCTTTTCATTATAAATCTATTGATTTATCTAAGGAGCGAGAATGAAGAATTCTGGACAGGCAGCTCCGTAGATTTTGACATGAACGCACCAATATCTAGTCAACAATTCCCGTGCTAACTTTTTAATTAGGTATGTGTATCAATATAATGAACTTAGAAAATACCCCTATTTAATTGTAAATGAACATAGAAAATAACACCAAATAAAGAAATTAGTTAAGGAAAATTGGACAAACAAAAAACAGAGGGAGTAATAATTTTTGAGATATATGAAATGAAAGCAATTGCCCAACAAAATAGGGGTAGCTATGACTCTAAATTCTCCATTTCCGCGACATATACTAAATAATAATTTTTGCTAGTAACAAGTGAAGAATATATAATTTCTATCATTTTCTATTACTTAGTGCAAGCTGTGTTTGTTATTATTTTGGTGTTAATTTTGTGTTTTTATTCTCTGCCACATGGCATGTTGTCATTGGTACTTTTCTGTATTAGTTAGAAGTCAAGTGCTGTAAATAAATCTGATTGTAACAGAATACCTTAACTAATTTTATTTGATTGAAGAGCACCGTGCATTCTCGATGCTTCTTTCTTCTTTCTTCCCTCTGAATTTGTAGATGGTATCAGAGAAGGTTCGAATTAATGGCTGGTAGAGGAAATACAGCGTGGAATGTCATCGTTGGAGGAGTTGGCGAGCGTCTAAATGAAGAGCAAACAGATGATCGACAGAGGAGCTGGAATTACTTAGGAGACAAATCAGAATTACGAAGAGGATCCGATGCAATTGCAGAGCTCCAATCATTCTGGACTGATTTTGGTTGCTAGTCTCCTCACAGGTACCAATTTCTTATCCTGGCATCGATCTATGACGATTGCATTAGAGGCTAAGAGTAAGATAGGGTTTGTGAATGGGACAATTAAAGCACCAAATGAAAATTCTCAAGTTTATGTTCAGTGGAGGAAAGTCGACTGTATGGTAATATCATGGATTTTGAATTCAATGTCCAAAGACATTGTAGATGCATTTATCTATGCTAATTCTGCCCGAGAGCTTTGGAATGATACTAGGGAGAGATTTGGTTAGTGCAATGGGCCATTGCTGTATCAATTGAGAAGGGAGATTAATAGTATTAGTCAAGGAAATACATCAGTGATGAGTTATTTCACCAAATTGAAGAAATTGTGGGATGAGTATAGTAACTTGATGCCGCCACCAGTGTGTACTTGTGGAGCCTCAAAACAGTTGGTTGAAATGGATATGAATGAAAAGTGAATGTCTTATGGGGCTAAATGATAGCTACGATAATGTAAGGAATCAACTCTTAGTACAAGATCCATTGCCTACCATAAACAGGGCATATTCTAGTGTATTAAGAGTGGAGAAACAGAGAGTTGTTCATCAAATTTTCCCAGAAACAACTGATAATGCAGCGATGCTGAGTAAGGTACAGACATATGGCAAGGGAAACTATGGCAGAGGAGCAAGCAGTAGTAGTGGCAGGAATAGAGGAAGGGGAAAAGGAAATTATAAAAGAACAAAAGAGGAGAAGGCTAAATTGCATTGTGAGTATTGTAAAGAGAATGGACATGAGATAGATGAATGTTTTAAATTACATGGATATCCTGAATGGTATCTTAGGATGAAGGAGAAGAAGGGTAAGAATGCAGTTAACATGGCAGATTCACCACTCAGCTTTGATGAAAAGGAACAACAACAGGAGATAAGAAGGCAGTCTCATTCCCAGATTTTTCGGCCATGATCCAGCAGGAAATTGCAAAGTACATGAGTAGAAAACTAAAAGGTGGAACTGGAAGCACTGTGAATTTTGCACACTTTGGAGACTTTGCAGGTAAGAAAACTTTCGAAAATTTTCATTATGCTTTTACTGTACTAGGGAGTTTAGAAGAAGGATCTTGAATTTTAGATATGGGTGCAAGTAGCCATATGTGCACTAACTTAAACCTAATGACTTCTTACAAACCAGTTTCAATTGCCAACTCTATTTACTTACCAGATGGATCTGTTCAACATGTTACACATGTTGGAAATATTACCCTCACCAAAAGATTGAGACTAACTGATGCACTTTATGTTCTGAATTTCAAATACAATCTACTCTCAGTAGCTCAATTAGCACAATCATTTCAACTAAAGTTTGAATTTTATCCTGCCTATTGCATCTTGCAGGACCTGCAGAGTAATGAGACATTAGCTGTTGGAAAGTTGATTGGGAAGCTTTACATTCTCAATCCAAAACACTTGACTGAATATATTTCTCCTTTTTCTCAATCCATATTACCTAAATATGTTCCTTCAAAACCTTGTTTACATTCTACTTGTAATAATGCCTTGGAAGAATGGCATGTGAGGTTGGGTTATGCCTCACCTACTGTAATGCAACATGTGGATTTTCTTAAACCTTTGTGTACTGTGAATGATGTTGAGGATATGAAAGCTTGTGATGTATGTCATAAATCTAAGCAGCAAAGGTTACCTTTTCCTACAAGCTTTATTAAAACCAAATCCATCTTTGAATTAGTGCATGTTGATATTTGGGGGCCCTACAAAACACCTTGCATAACTGGAACTCCTTATTTTTTAACCTTAGTTGATGATTTTAGTAAATCTACTTGGGTGTTTTTGATGGGGCATAAATCACAGACAGTTAAAATCTTGGAAGGTTTTTTTAATATGGTAGAAACTCAATTTGATGTTAAGGTGAAGGGCATTAGGAGTGACAATGGTTTGGACTTTATTGGAAATGAATGTCAACGATTACTACATGCTAGGAGAACTATTCATGAGAGAAGCTGTGTGTATACTCCACAACAAAATGGAGTGGTTGAAAGAAAACATAAACAATTGCTACAGATAGCCAGGGCTCTAATGTTCCAAGCTAATTTGCCTATGAAATTCTGGTCTTGTTCTATTCTTGTAGCCACTCATTTGATAAACAGACTACCTAGCATCGTATTAAATTGGAAAACTCCTTTTGAGATCCTATACAACACAAAACCAGATTACACCAAACTTAAACCCTTTGGTTGTCTCTGTTTTGCAACAAATGTATTACCTCATAAAGACAAATTTTCCACCAGAGCACATAAATGTATATTCATTGGCTATCTAACTGGCCAAAAAGCTTACAAATTGTATAATCTCACTACAAATCAGATTTTAACCTCTAGAGATGTTCAGTTTTTTGAACATAAATTTCCCTATCACACAACATTAAACTCCACTATTTCTGAAACCCCTTTACCTAATGTGTCACACTTTGATAATTCTAATCTTCTTCCTTTTGACAATCTTGAACCATTTCCATCTTCATCTCACTCATCAGGGCAGAATACCAGAACATTCCTGATCAGCTAGAAGATGATCATCTTAGTGGTCTAAAAATTTCAGGAGATGAGTCAGTAGAGAATAGTAGTGAAGAAGATATTGATAATCATGTTGAAGGAGACATAGGGAATCATACACCTCCAGTTATTTCTGCTTTAAATGATCCCAACCAACTTGTTCCTAAGAGGAGTTCCAGAGTCAAAACTAAAAGTGTTTGGTTACAAGACTTTGTTACCTATTTTGCACATTCTGATCAACTGACTACAGCTAATGTTTCTTTACTCAACAAAACCCCACATAGTTCCCTTCATATACCTAACACTTTCCCATATGTTGTCTTCCCTGTTTTTATTAGTGCATATATGTCTTTTCTTACCAATGTGTCTACTTTGCAGGAGCCTAAATCTTACTCTCAAGCTAGTAAGCATAGTGAATAGATCGAAGCCATGGAAAAGGAGGTGCATGCTTTGGAATTCAATCATAGCTGGGAGATCACAAGGCTGCCATCAGGTAAGCAAGCTATTGGCTGTAGATGGGTGTATAAAATTAAGATGAAACCTGATGGATCCATTGATAGATATAAGGCTAGGCTTGTAGCTAAGGGCTATATTCAAGTTCATGGAGTTGATTACACTGATAGTTTTTCCTCAGTGGCTAAACTAGTGACAGTTCGATCTCATAGCCATTGCCACAGCAAAATCATGGCTGTTGCACCAGCTTGATATAAATAATGCTTTTTTGCATGGTTTTTTGGAGGAGGAAATTTATATGACTCAACCATAAGGTTACACTAAAGCACAGCCTGGCGAAGTATGTCGTTTAAAAAAAAGTCTCTATAGGTTAAAGCAAGCTTCTAGGCAATGGAATACCGAGTTTTGTGACAAGTTAGTGGCCTATGGATTTCAGCAATCATGTCATGATCATTGCCCTTTTATTAAGACTACATGTAGCTCATTTTTGGCTCTCTTAGTTTATGTAGACGACGTGTTAGTTACAGGGCCCAGTAATAGAGACATTGATCACTTAAAGCACTACCTGGATCACTTGTTCACCATTAAGGATTTGGGTCATGCTAAGTACTTTCTTGGTCTAGAAATAGCCAGAAGTGCAGAGGGAACTTACTTGAACCAAAGGAAGTATATTCTTGATATCTTGCAAGACACAAGACTGTTAGGTTGTAAAGCTACCTCTACACCTTTACCTAGGGGAGCCAAGTTCACTGCTAACACCAGTTCTCCTCTGACAGATCCGAATAAATATAGGAGATTGATAGGCAAGTTACTGTATTTGAACCTCACAAGACCAGATGTTACTTTTCCAACTCAGCAACTTAGCCAATTTGTTACCAATCCATGCCAAGAACATTGGGAAGCAGCCTTGCATGTCGTTAAGTATCTCAAGGGATGTCATTCGAAGGGCTTATTCTTTCCTTCCCAGTCAGATTTTGCCTTGCAAGCTTACAGTGATGCTGATTGGGCAGCATGCCTTGACACTAGAAAATCTGTTACTGGGTATTGTGTTTACTTGGGTTCATATTTGATTTCTTGGAAAACCATCTTCCGATCTCTACCGTATCTAGATCATCTGCCGAAGCCGAATATAGGGCCCTGAGTTCAACTGTTTGTGAAGTTCAGTGGATAAAATATTCTTTCACCATATTTATTTCTTCTCTCTACGGAGGCATTTTCTTGTATGATTCAAAGGGATGAGGAGCTTGGTAATTTCATGGAATTCAGATGCTCTCGTTAATCTCCACAAATCAGCCATTTATTCTTCGCAGACGACTCTCTTATTTTCATGAGATCGGAAAGCGTCAGACACATCCACTTTACTCTCTATTTTGAATACGTACGAGGTTGGGTCCGGACAAAAGGTCAATTTGGATAAATCATCGATTCTATTTAGCCCAAATGTCCTACAATCTGACAAATTGTATATTCAACAACAATTGAACATTAGGAATGTCGACTTAACTGAGCTTTATCTTGGTTTCCCATTGATGATTGGCTGAAAGAAAATAAGATGTTTTGCAAGTTTTCATGATAGAGTTATGAAGCGTATTCGATCTGTTGGAATCAAAAGTTCTTCTCTGCTAGGAGAAAAGAAACTCTAATTAAGGTTGTGCTACAAGCTATTCCAGTCTATTATATTTCTTTGTTTCGAATTTCAACTACACTCCTACAATCTATACAATCAGCAATAGCTAGTTTTTGGTGGGGAGCGACTGGAAAGCATAGGAAAATTTATTGGATGAAATGACGTCTCTGTTCTTCAAAATGTCAAGGTGGTCTAGGTCTAATGGAGTTAGAGAGCTTCAATCAGGGCATGTTGGCAAAACAAAGCTGGCAACTTTTCTAAAACCCAACTTCACCAGCCACTCGGGTATTAACAGGAAAATATTTTGCCAATGGAACCTTCTCTAATACACGGGTTAAAATAGATGATTCCTATCTATGGCCAAGCATAATTTGGAGTAAGCAAGTCATTGAGATGGCATATGGGTAATGGTGAATCTATAAGAGTGTTCGCTGATCCATGGTTTCCTAAACACCCTCAATTTCGGCCAATAATGCCACCTTCTATTTATATTTATAACGTTGCAGGATTACTTACAATTACAGGGGCATGGAACAATGTCAAGATTAAAGAGGTTTTTCTCTAACCAGATTGTAAATACACTTATTTGGCATTTTGAAAGAGATCGGAAGATTACTCAGTTCGAAGTGGGTATAGATGCCTCTTGCAACGCAATTGGCCTGTTGAGGGATGCAGACGAGCTACAGAAAAATCATGGTGGAACAAAGTTTGGAAGTTAAATATCCCACCGAAAGTTCGAATATTTTGGTGGAGATTGTATCATGATGCATTGCCCACTAAGGTTAATCTCAATCTTAAGGGTGTTAAGATAGACATGGCATGTCTATCTTGTGGCAAAGTTGAGACGGCTCAACGTTTACTCTTTGAATGTTCTTACGCAAAAGAAGTTTGGAAGATGTTGGGTTTTTGGCATGGATTGAAGAAGTTTGGAAAGTGCACTAAAATGGCAGACATGTTGCAGGGGATTGTATCCATGGTGAATGTAGATGACTAGTGTCACGCCTTCAAATTTATTACCTTATTTTCTCGTATTTGTAGCGGAATCATTTGAAAAATGAATCTCGATTCCTAATGAAGGCGAGACTTTGCCAATTACAAACGTGACGCTATTATACATAATATAATGTTATCATAATTTTACAATAATTACTGCGGCCACCCACAACGAAACATCAGTCATACACCGAAATCTCGATCATATACATGTATTTTCTCCATCTTTAGGACAATCCGGCCACAAAACTTCTTAATTTAATACTTACAGGATTGTTAGATGGAATGGAGGGTGAGTACAACGTACTCAGTGAGTAACAAAATATTTTGATTCACCTTTCATTTAAAAATACACTTTCAAGAAAATCATGTATTTCACAAAGTCTTTAAATGCACAAAGCTATTAGATACACAAAAGAGCTACACCACTAGTTAAACTACTCTCGTGGTGCGCACATGATTCAAAGATTCAAAATAGCCAAGACTACATAGTAAGGTCATAATATCACAAAGAGTACTACATACCCAAAATGACCAAGACCACATAGTAAGGTCATATTACCACAAAGCAAAACAAAACGGGTAAAGCATTAACTAGTGATTCAAATGCAATAAACCAGTTTCTTTGCATAATGACAATGCGTCTAAAAGACTAAAACTCATGCATATCTCGTGAAAATTTTATTAACAAAAGAAAAGGAATCAAAGTACCGGTTACTCACATCAAGGATTTGCCAAAGATTCTTTTAATTCTAAGGTAATTTATAGCTAGTGTCCCCCAACCTTTTAAGTTTGTTGAGATTACGTCCCCAACTTTTAATTTTCGTTGTGGAGGCTACTAATCTTTCAATAGTATTACACATAAGGTCCCTCTAACGTTTTCCATCCATTTCCACTGTCAAGGTCAGGTGTATTATCGTAAAATAACCAAAAATTGAATTTCTTAATTTAAAAAAAAAAAAAGAGGGGGAGCCCCCGACTTATGCTGCCGGAAATGGTAGTACTTTGCTGACATTTCCGACAGCCATTTGGGGTGCCAAATAGCTGCCGAAAATGGCAGCACCATAGGGGGGACTCCCCCCTTTTAGCCGGAAATGGCAGCAAAAATTGCCGCCATTTCCGGCCAAAAGGGGGGAGCTCCCCCTTTCCTTTTTTTTAAACATTAAAAATTTTAATTTTTAGTTATTTTACGATAATACCCGTGACCTTAACAGTGGAAATGGATAGAAAACGTTAGAGGGACCTTAGGTGTAAGACTATTGAAATGTTAGAGGCCTCCACAACAAAAATTAAAATTTGGAGACGTAATCTCAACAAACCTGAAAGGTTAGGGACACTAGCTGTAAATTACCCTTAATTCTAAACAGAAAAGTACCTTGAAAACTTCGATATTTCTCAATTTAAGTTATTTTTCAAGTTATAATCTTTCTATATATGGTATGGAGCTCTTTTCAAGATACAAATAGGTATTTTTGTGGGTTTTTATTGGTGTTCTTCAACCCTTGCCAATGTTGGACGAATTTAGACAATGAGAGGATAGATTGGGGTGTTGGGGATACTTGGAGGACTTTGAGGATCCTTTCTTCCTATTTATAATAGTTAGGAATTAATTATATTTAAATAACCAATGAAATCCATCAATTACAAAACTAGCAAGTGTCTTATACACTTGGCAAAATGACATGTGCCTTAAAACTTGGCGAGAGCAGCAATTCATTATTTACAAGCACGCCAAGTGTCTAATACATTTGGCAAAACTAGTAAGTTTATTATTTATAAAAATGACAAATGTCTTTATACTTGGTAAACCTTGCATGTCTAATCCTTGGCGATTTTCTTCTGATTTAATTAATTAATAGTCATATATTAAATTTAGGCATTTAGTTGAGTAATAAACTTTTAGTTTTAGAGTATAAATAATGAAAAATTCACGTATTCATTCCAATTGTTGGCAAAATAATTATCGTGTTACCAAATTTATTGTTAATTTTTTTTTTTTTTTTTTTTTTTGCGGAATGTTACAACCAGCCTCTTTTGGTTGTTGCATCCTGGTTATTATGGTTCAAGAGAAATCGAGTGGTACACGGTGGGATTCCAAGGCCTCCTGAAATGCTTCTTGTTGGTGCCAAAGATTGTGTATCTAATTTTTCCTACAAATGTGAATGATTTTAGGCAACCAAAGAAAATGAGAAAGATTACATGGTTTCCCCCATCCCCTAGCGGTTTCAAGTTGAATATCAATGTCGCACTAAAGGAAGAAAGATCGGATATGCGGTAGGTGCTGTTATTCGTGACAAGAATGGTATTGTTGTAGGTAGTTTTGCATCCAACAGAAGAGGAAGACTTGCTATCGAGTTAGCCGAAGCAATTGCTCTAGATGAGGGCCTTGTTTTTGCTCAACGAAATGGTATCACAATATCTGAAGTTGAATATGATAGTTTGCTCGTTATGCAAGCTTTGCAGTCGAATATTAACTTGCATCCACATTTTTCTACTCTTAGCCAGATTAAATCACGTATGGCACAATGGATTGTGGCCCTTGCAATTTTATTTGTTGAGAAACAAATAATGTTGCCCACGCCATTGCCACGTGCATTAGCATTAAACTTTGAATGTAACTCTATGTTGTATTGCACCATCTTTTTGAATTCGACAATTCGCCATGATAAGAAATTAATTGACATTTCCTTTTAAAAAAAATATTTATTATTATAATATAAGACAAGTATAAAATTTTTGAAAAGAAAAATACTGATATATAAAATTTATAATTTTTTTTTAATTTATCAAATGTATCGACTTACCCGTGTCCTCAATTTGGGTATTTTTCAACCGTGTCCCCTATAGCCTAGATTTCAAAAAATAAACAGTCGGATCCGTACCCGCCGCCATTACCCAAACCCATGTCAAACGAACATCGGCTGCAATTTCTCGAAGAACTTACATCTCTTAGTAGTAAACTCCCTAAATTCATTGATTCTCAAGCCACTTCAATAACCAAAGGAAAGTGTAGAAGAGAATAAGCGTAAACCTAAAACACCAAAACAGGAAATTAGATGAGTCGTCACATCTCAATATTAAAGGTCAGAACTCGAGGTAACCAGTTTTTAGGAGTTACCAATTGTTTGTTTTTTTTTTTAGCGCAAACTGTCACAATCCAATAAGTAAAAATTAAAGCGCAAATATACGGATTATAAAACACATTACTAGAAATTGAAAAATGCAGAAAATTGTAAATAACAAAGAGAATATTAGCCACGAAGAAAGAAAGAAGAGAGCTAAACCAGGAGAAAATTGGAAGAGTCAAATCTGAGAACTCATCCGCACAAAATGGTTAAATTTACCTTGGGCCCGGTTGAAGAATTGGGTCACAAAAGTCCAACATACCCGACAAAAACAATTTGGGTTGTTTTGATACCTTTCTTTTAGAGCATCTTCAATGGGAGGATGCATTGTAGTAGTAATGTAGAGGAGGGAGATAGAGAGAAGTTAATTATTTTAAGTAAATAGAAATAGAAAGAGATGCAGAGAAAAAAAGCGGGAAAAAGGAAAAAGAGAAGAGAGATGGAGATAAATTTAAAAATAATGATAAAATAGTAGTGGATTGAGTAAAGTAGAGGGTCTATTTGTGGACCTTACACGAGACTCAAGGGAGGAAAAGTGAGGAAAAATGGTGTAAATGAGAGAAAAGTGATTAAAAAAAATGAAAATAGATAAAACTAAGGGACCCACGAGTTTTTTTGTGTCTCTCTCTCTCATATGGAATGGACCTAATCCAAAAAAAAAATGGCATTGAAGATGCTCTTATGGAGTAATTACATAAAAGCGGTAGTTTCAATACTGATTTTCAAAAAGGTTCACGAATACGAAATCAAGCTTTTGAGTGCAAGTCGACAAGGCATGGACTAGCTTTTTAAAGCACTACATACTATAGTATTTCAGCCTTGTAGATAATAGATTAGATATATACTGTAATATACAGTGGCAATCAGCAACTTTAGTATGATCAGTTATATAAGAAGAACGTGAGTCTTTTCACATAGAGGTGCAAAACTAGTTCATCGCTATACTAAGTCGTCAGCTCATTTGCTCGATTGCATTGGTGGCAAATATAAGCGTGTCTGGGTATAGGCTTTCTAGACGATTATTTATGGCCCTAAATCATGACTCAACAAAAGGGCCCCAAAATTAAAAATTTATTAATGAAAGTTTAAATACTTATATTTTAAGTATATGATAGAATACATAGAGGAGACATTTATTAATTGACAAATGAGAAAAAAATTAATTATTAAATATAACTAATAATCAGTTTAATTTATATGGCTACAGTATTTATATATTTAATTTATTAATAAATTCTACAAATAAATTGTTTTCAATATATGTTTTAACCTAGGGGCCCTACAAAATTTTAATTTAAATGTTGCAGATCGGAGCCTTAAAAAACCTTAGAACGGCCTACTGGCAAACTAGGACCTCTATCATGACCCATGTTCTCTACTGAAGACAGTTAACTCAAGGTCAATTAATAGGATCTCATGACTGCACGTCATTTGCAAGCCAACAAACAAACATACACTTGGGCATAATGGATACAATTTAGTATTATATTATGAAGGGTTCTTTACACAAAAGGTCTCCTTTAGATGTGTCTTGTGAAAATACCCTCAAATTGAAAGTAATTTCAAAAATACCACTTTCTATTTCGAAATTACCCTTAACCAATTTTAAATAAAATTTAATTTTTTAATAATTATTATTTTTTATAAATTATAATTATAATAATTATAATAATATATTAAAAGTAAAAAAATTTTTCAATAAAAAATAAGATCTTTATGTACCGTTAATAACACTTTCAACTCCAAACCACCACCAACTGCTGACGCCGTCACACCACGCCACAAACAAAATAACAATGTTACATTTAGGAAAGCAAATGTTACTACCCGGAAACACAGCATGCTAACAAATAATAAAAAATGAGAAAGTAACAATCTCGATAAATGGTAACAAAATGAACGAAATGGTAATAACCTCGATAAATGGTAATAAAATGATAAAACATATGAAAATAAAACTAAAAAAAAAGAAAAGAAAAATAAACTGGATGATGGTAACAACCTCAATAAATGGTAACATAGGAAAAAAAAAAAAACTCAGAAGATAATAACAACCTCGATTAATGATCAAATATGAAAATAAATAAAAAAAGAAATCAAGAGAAAGATGGTAACAAGCCAGAAAGATGGTAGCAATCCCTGCCTTGTCATGAGTTTGTCGAAAATTCTCATGTGTTAGCTTTTGTTTCCTTGCCTTATCATGACTTCTTAAAAATCATTTGGGATTTGTTCTAGTGCAATTCGTGACTTTCAATCGGTGTACTGCAAAACGAACTCTTATCAATTCTGCGCCAGAAATGTGTCATTATGTTTAGAGAAGGAGAGAGCTTATGGTATTTGGAGTGAAAAGGGGAATAAACAGGACGGAAGAAAAACAATTTTCTGCCCACCACTTGTTCTGCTCAAACATCACCAAATGAATATGGAATTGTAGCACAACAAGTGAACTTAAAATTCGACGCCGCTCATAGCTTATCTTGCCAGCCAGAATTCGGGGTTTTAGAGGACGAGGTGCGTGCAGCGGTGGCAGATTTAAGTGCAGGTGTAGATTCAAAAAAAAAATTAAGTTTAAGATCCAGCCGTGCGAACAGGAAGATGGTAACATCAAGGTTCAGATTAAGGTGCAGATTCAAAAATAAAAAATAAAAAATAAAAATAAAAAAATAAAAAGGAAAAATTAAGTTTCAGATCCAGCAGCTAAAGGTTAAGTTTCAGATCCAGACACGGGAACGTACCCCTGCTGTTGTTCGTAGCAGTGGCTGCGAGGATACAATTGTGGTGGTGGGAGCAGCGGGTGTGAGGAGCGTCGCGGCTGCGCCGGCGGCAGGTGTTAAAGAGGGTGGTTGTGTTTTACATATTGCGTTTTATATATTTGTATACACACAAACCTATATATATATAATGTAAGTATAAAAAATATAAATAAATCAATATTAAAATTAATAACAATGATTTATTAAAAATAATAAAATGATAAAATAAAATAAAATGTTTAGTTAAATAAAAGAAGTAATGGTACAAAAATAATGGAATGGGATATAATTGAAAATGTTTGATATCATAGTGTCAAAAGATATGAATAAAAAAAGAGGGGTAGAATCTTTAATTTCCTCATTCTTAATTCACTTAAAGAAGTAAAATGGACTATATATTTGAAACGGGTGAAGTAACATAGTAAACTATTCTTTTTTCATCTTAAGAAAAATATTTTTAAATCATAATATTATTCTACAAACTTGAAGAAACAATTGTGCTCCAGGGAAAAATCCAAAAATCATATATGCAAATAAGGTAAAAGCAAAAGACAAAGGAAAGGACTTTAACTTTTACCTATTCCTGAGTGTAAAATTTTTCTAAGAAAATAACGTCGGTTTTTTTAAGGAATCAACTTTGCTAAATAAAGTAAGAAACCATTTGTGATTTCTTGAAATTATAAGCAGTTTCTTGCTTTTTATGGTAAAGTTAGTTCTTTAAAGGAACCAATAGTAAACTCTATTGCAAAATGGGAGATCCTCATATATGAAGCAACTCATGATGCCTATAAGTTTGAGGTCATGTCTCGCAAAACTTATTTTACGTTGCATTTAAATGAACAAGATGAATAGTGTTATTTATTTAAACTGTGGATAGATGTAATATACTTTGATGCTAAGCTGCTGATTTTTTATACTGTGGAATTATTGAATTCATCTAAATTTGCAGCAAATTTCAACTTTATGGATCTAGAAGTTAGAGAATTATCTTTCTTTCTTTGTTTTGCTTTTTGAGCAAGTATAGTATGGGCAAAATACCATTGGTTGACAGAATTAAGGATGATGGTTGTGGTGAGGCAGAATTGAATTCTTATCAGATTTTAGGCTAGTTTTGGCTTAGCTTAGTTGGACTTGAGCTTGTAGTCTTGAAGCTTCACTGGGCTATCTCATTTACATCCTTCAGCTTCTCAGTTATGTCCTTTCCCATTAGAGCTTGGCTCAAAACTTAGCTGATATTCTAGTGTTACATCCGTTGCCATTAGAACTTCTTGTCAGTTTCATTTTTTCCTTGTGTCTCTCCTGCATATCCAATGTCCATATTCATGATTCTTCGTTTATCATTGTATACTCCATCATATTAACCTTTTACCTCGTGGTCACATTTCACTTCTAGGTCGCTTGACATCCTCAATGGTAACCAAGTTCTACGGATTTGTCGAAGTCTTTTAGAGATGAGATTGTCATGCTTGTTCTTTTCCTGTTTTGGTCAACCTATGAATCTTAGTGTTTGTTCAAGTTACTTATTCTTTACCCCTGAAAACTATTGAGGTTGTACTACAACTTAGTGAGCAAATTGTGCACATGTATCAAAATTGGATACAAGTTGTTTCTTTTAGTTTCATGGGAATTTTTGACATATGGTTACTTTTCCTCTTATGCCAAGTTTTTCTCCTCTTATGGCTTTTGAACTTTTTGAACTTGAATTTTCATATTATTGGAGAGCCAAGAGCACTACCCCTTTCTCTACCCCAAGAATTGTTTTATTTGAGATGAATTATAGCTGTAAATCCCACCATATGTTTTTAAGTGGTAACAAGATTATGTACTTAATTTTTAGGGATGGCTGATGAAAAATATCCAAAAATATGTGCATATACATATCCGATTATTCTTTATCTTTTTATTTTTTTAAAAATTTGTTTCATTATCATATCCCTGTAGAGGCTAGAACTTATTCCAAGTCTCTTTGAGATGATATATTTCGACTTCTTTTTTTTTTTAAATAATATGAAGTGTGTTTTCCTTCTTTTCTCTATGATGATTGTTCTTCTTTGAAAAGGATTAAATTTTATAAGTTAGTTTGAAGTTTTGTTGTGCAAGTTCTTATTTTTGTAGATGGTTCCCTCTTTAGTTTTGTGGGACATCACAACCAAACAAAGGCTTATACGAGTTTAGCTGGTATACTTTTCATAATTTTAACAATTTTAGTCGTGTGCTCTTCCGATCTTGATTAACCAGGGGCTCAATCTCTTTTTGTGTGCATATCTTCCCATCTGTCTAAATCTCTTTGAAAATTTGAATCAGCTTTGGTGTCCTCTATTTTCTTTTCTGTACTCTTTGCTTTGAATTAGGACTTTTTTCAGCTTCGTTCTACTTTTTCTTGCAGGAGTGGATTTTTGGTCATTGTGGGTTTCATGTTGCATCCAAAACACTAATTCTGTTGTAGAATAATAAAGCTTCATTTTTAAAGTTCTTTGTTAGTTATTGAGGTACACATTCTCTTAAAGTATGCTTTTCCGATTTTATTATCCCTATATATAATATAAGTTTCTACCAACTTTTTTTCACAATGTTTTCTATGCTGGGTTTAAAGTTGAACATAAAAGAAATAAGACATTTCTTACTTTTTTTTAAAGAAGAGGTTTCTTACTTTATCATATGTGGGAGGTGAACAACTTTCCAAGATGTTGATGAAAAACCAGTAATACTCCACCAAAAGAAAAAAAAAAAAAGGAAAAAAGAAGAAGAAAAAAGAGGAAATGGTCTAAAGGGATATATTTCTATTTCACTCATTTGATGCTTATTGAATCTGATTTTATCTTTGATTGTTTTGGCCTTCATGATACATCTTATTTTGCATCCTTTCACCTTTTTTTTTTAAACTCTTTTAACTCGTAATAGATGCTATGTTAAAATAAGATCATCATAATGAAACTATTATTATTATTAATTTCTTCAAATATGTAGGAAGTTTGTGATTCAGCAATCTTTTATTTTGTATGGCCACTCATCAGAAGTGTTGTGTCACAACTCACATATCAGTTGGCTGCAGGTTGTGATCAAAGGAAAATGGCAACCATATTGTGTCAAGATTTTGTTGAATTTGATGGTGTAAACAGGAACAATTTATTTAAGGAATACATTTTAAATTTTAAAATAGTGATTACTTATCTATACTTGTCAAGTATAATACAGTTGCAAATACATTTACTTTGTTTCCATCAATGATGAAATTAAAAATCAGTTCACACCGATAAATAAAATATTAAAGATACGGCACGTGCCTTACACGTGCCATCACTAGTGTAATATAAGTAACCATTGAGTAAAGGTAGGTTTTTTTTCCCTTATAGATACTAAGTACATTATTTTCCTATCTATCCATCCATAGAATTCTTTACTAACGTTTTCTTCCCAAACTTAAACCTTGTGTTCAGTATTTTTTTCACAATAAAAAGCTGTATTCTAGTAGTGATAATGCCGTTTACTATCAAAAAATTTAATTTTCATGGATCAAGTAGCATCCAAGGAGATCTAAAATATTCTATCGAAATGGGATTGTTTGACAAACAAATAAATAAATAGATGACTCAATATTTATGAGAAGCAGTTGGAAGCTACAACACGAATGCTAGAGATTGAGGAGTTAATTCTGTGGGAAGAAAATAGACTTGCACACATGCAGCACACTGTCTCAAAAGTGTTTCTTAAAATGAAGTTCTTAAGAGAGCCCGACTCCCAATTAAAAATGGCCACATCATAAAATCACATGCGATTTTGTAAAACCACATGTAGTTTCATACATGTGGCTTGTTTTAATTGGTAGTGTATAGAGCTCAATTTCACTCCGTAAAATATGGCGCTGACCCGTTAGTGCGTTATGGTAACATCATAATTTTATTTGAGGAAGCATTTATACAATATCTTTGCGAAGATCTCTACTTGCTTAAGAATACTTATGAATTGGTGTTGTATGTGCAACAATCTTCGGATATTTTTTTGTTTCTCATTTCTCGTACATTTAATTGTACAACAAGTATTTGTGTATTGGGTAACAAGACTGCATAGCCCAATTGACGAAATATCCCCAATATAGGATGCAACTCAAAGCCATACTTTTAAGTCCCATATTTTGAATACCGATAAATTGCCTTCGGCCGTGAAAACCATGTTGAGAGTTTCGACGACAAGAAAGTACCCATCGTTCACACACATAATATTCTAACACAGAATTATATATTCAAAAAATATAATTCCAATTAGCAGAGAAGCAATGAACTCAAAGTCTAACAATACTCAAATAATTTCTTCTCAGTACTGTGTAATGGCTGTCCAGCTTTAAGAACATCTTGAATTCTATCTTTAACGGCTTCTCGAACTGTCCAAAAAAGTGTCCGGAACTTATTCGCAAAATATGCGTCGAGGCCATCAAAGAATGTTCCACCATTTGCATAAGTAACCAGGGTACTTTCAGAGTCCTCCTCTAGTGACACTCGATGGTCAAACATTTCGCTAATCAATCGCAACAAGCTCACAATACTTTCATGTTCAAAGATCTCCACCTCCTTTTTCCCCCGATACTTCCCCATGTCTTTTAGAAAGGATGGCTCAACATGGGGTGTCCAAGAACCGTGCCATGGCCACGTAGCTTGGTTGATTTTGTCCATGAGATTTGCATTATCCACTAAAGAATCACTGACCAGTTTGAGAAAGTCCAGCCTTTTCATGCTCTCCCAGAAGAACGGGTGAGCCAGGATCTCTGAAGCCTTAGGCCTGTTAGATGATAATAAATATAATTTAGATGCATTTAGAATAATATTAACAAATATCTACTGAAAAAACATAGATTACCTTTCCTTAGGGTTCAAGCTCAATAGTTGCTTCATAAATTTGGTTTTTAAGTTCAAAACCCGAAGTCGTTGAGTTCCCATTAGTCATACAGTAGAGCAACAACTTCCCTAGACGGTACATATAGGCACACTGTGGGTCGTCACAAGTCCCATCCACCTCTTCTGGGGCATACCATCCTACATCAAGCAGGGGTGAGAGACTTATAAATTTAACATTTAATTAACTAAATAAATAAAATATGAGTCATACGTACGCTTTTTTAGATCGCTTGTTGATTGTACCGAATCCCACTTGACTCTTCCATGACATACAAACAGATTGGATGGTTTTAAGTTGCTGATTGTATCTCCAGACTGGTGCACACCATCAATGACAGTAACAATGTCCCTGTGAATAGGGAAATTGTAGAATAATTAGAATAGATTTGAAGACATGTAATTTTTTTAATACATTATACTAATAGTAATTTAGTAGAAAAAATTTTACCTCAGGATGAAAAGCAAATCATTCTTGCTAGGACCACATTCGAAGGGAGTTTCATTTACAATGAAATCCTCTAAGCTGCGTTCCATGATCTCCATTGCTTGGTAACTTTGCCCATCGACTATCTTTGCGCCATATTGTTTCACTAGAAAACTTGAATCAAGCCATATGTATAGTTTATTCTGCTCAACTATGACGGCATCAAGGGCAACATCACCCCCCTCTACAACTTTTACCGCTACAGGGATCATGCACTTTCCTATATGTACTTTACCTGCATGACCACCAACATTGTCCTCGGTAAGCTCTATATGAAGTTCCTCCGCCATCTACACACTTTTCCACTATCAAAAAGAGACACTTTATAGATGAAACATAAAGCTAAACATAATAAGCATACATGGACGGGGAGAGGGGGGAGCTGAAAACTCTTATATGACATGGCCGCAGTTAATTGGCCACAAAGTACAACTACATGCCAAGTTCTAATGGGAAGGAGAACTTACTCTAGCAAAGGACTAAAGAAGTACAGCATAAAGATGCATCCGCGAACAGTATATCAAAAAAATATTAACCAGGTAGCCAAGGTAGGAAGGGAAGAATAAAAACTCAGAATCAACACAGAGTATACCACAAAAATATTAACCGGGCAGGAAAGGATCACAAATCAATCGAGAAAGCAAATATGCACATTCAGCACATCAAGAAACTAATGAACACAGAGATGAATAACCACATATTAACACGCAAAAAAACTGCAAGATTCACAGCAACCAGAACTTAATCATGCAAGAGGGTTCAAACACAGAATTAAACAAGAATCAATTTCACACAAGAAAAGGATTCGAATCTCGTACAGTGCTGAGTTTCAACCAAGAAAACTCAGAAATTCAGTCATTTAAACCATGAAGAAGCCCTAGTCATAGCAACACTGCAGCAACTTGGTGGAGCTCTAACACCAATTGTTGTTCTTTTTAGCACAAATTGTCACAACCGAGTAAGTAGAAATTGAAGCGCAAACATGCAGATTATAAAACGCAGCACCAGAGATTCAAAAATGCAGATGATTGTAAATAACAAAGAGACGAAGATGGAGAAGAGAGCTAAACCTGAAGAAAATTGAACATATTATAAAACGCAGCACCAGAAATTGAAAAACGCAGGTGATTCTAAATAACAAAGAGAAGAAGACAGAGAAAAGAGCTAAAGCTGAAGAAAATTGGCAGTGTGTAATTTGAGAACTCAATCGCACCAAACGGTTAAATTTACACTGGGCCCGGTTGATGAATTGGGCCACAAAAGTCCAACACACCCGACGGAAACTTTTTTTGTTTTTTTGGGTCCAAACCGACCAAAACTATTTAGGTTGTTTTGATCGACTAGGAGCGGCACGTGCGTTGCACGTGTTGTTAGTCCCATGTAGCTATCTTAATAATTTCAAAGTTAAGAATTTTTATACAAATATCACTTGAACAAAACTGATTGTAGTTAAGTATGAACTTATGACTCACATCAAACATTATAATCAAATGAACATCATGGAAGCAAGTTAGCACAAGAGGCAGTCTCCCAATTACAACTATGAGGATGAATGTTGTTAAAGTAGAAAACTGTGATGGTTACAATTGCTCACCAAATAAGTTCATCAATATACCCTGTTCCTAACTCTCAATGCAAAGTAAGTTCTTTGGCAAAATTAGAAAGATGGTCACATATTCAAACTCACACTAACCACATATTCTCACTTTTTCACAATTCCCTATAATCTCTCTCCACTTTTCCACCACACATTTCAAAAATAATCTCTTTTTATAGAAAATATATCTGTCATCCCTCCATATATCTGTCCATTTCCCTGTAATATAGATGACACTCGAGAAAATAGCAATATTCCCAATATATCTACACCTACAGTAAGTAATATAACAACATAGAACACATTAACTGAAAATACTAAACAAAGAGAAAAACTAAACATTGAATCCTTTTCTCACTGCAAAATTTAGAGGGACAAAGTCATATGTACAATTTGCATTCAAATCGATAAAACAAAATCTGAATAGATAAAATCAATCCCAAGATCAAATATATAAACCACATAACAACCAGAATCGATAACATCTTACCCCAGAACATGTACTGTAAAATAGGTAGGAGAAAAACCATTTTTTATACCAGTCTACACAAGATCCTAACCAACAAACCAACCAGCAAGTATTTGTAGAGCAAATCAGAGACTGCCGTATGTATAAAGCAAAAGCTAAGTCTTTAACTTCTTGCTTGGTTACAATGATTAAAGCTTCTTCCATGGCTACACTTTTTTCCTGCCGTATTTTGCTAACAATCTCTCTTTCAATAAAAATTGTCAAATTAACAGCAAGAAACTCATCATCCATTTTGTTGCGAACAATAGTCTTCACTTTTAGTGATAATATCAATCACTTAAACTAATTAAAGAAATAGTAAATAAGTTAGCAAGTTTCAACAATTACTTAAATCATAATTTTTATTTACCTAAACCAACATACACCAATTAGACAATTACATTATGCCATTATCTAAAGTCTAGATTTTAAATTATATCAAGTCTTATAGAATAATAGTAGTCCCAATGTCTTATTGAACATTTAGAGAGAGAAAGTAGGAAACATTTCTGCACAACTCTTATTAAATCAATTGGAATCTAAAATAGCAAAATGGTTACAAGAAGATTAACGAGAAGACTAAGCAGTAAAGCAGCTAAGCCTAAGTGTGTTGTTAACTAACTAATCTAACTAACCAAACCAACTATTAACTATACTAATGTATGCTAACCAGTGGCGTGGAAATATACAGAGAAGGATATACAAAAAACTAATATACATAAAATGTACAAAATGTACAATATTCCACACTTAGAATAATAGAAACCCAATAACTTAGGGGCTAGGGCAAAATCAATTTTTGTCTTGAAAATAAAAACAATTCCCCCTGACATTCAAGCATAACTTAGGGCAAAATCAATTTAGGAATTAGGGCTAGAATTTACCTGGAAAATTAGAGGAAAAAAAGCCTAGAAGAGGAGAAAGAGAAACCAACCGTCGCCGGATCGCCGTTCACCGCCCAACCGCCACCGTAGCTGGGATTTGAGGGACGATTTGACAAGGGCTAGGACAGTCAACTGTAGAGGATTTCACAGAGCAGAACTGAAGAATCGACAATTGAATCCTGGCTTCTTTTTTCTCCCTATTTTTTTTGTTCCGTTGAAGCTATAACACTTATTGGGCTGAAATTTATTGCCCCCAGCCCAAGTTCAAATACGTGGAGCCCAAAGCTTTAAAAAAATGTTTCTTTTTTTTTTCGGGGTTATTAAATAAGTACAAAGTATTAGGGTTGCTAATCACAAAAATCATGCCAAAAAATGGAATTTGCCAAAATCAGACGCAATTTTTAGTTTTATTACTAAAATACCAAAAGTCAATTATAATTATTACTGATTATTAATTAATATGATAATATAATAATATAGTAATGAATAAATGTACCGTGTGTGTGTATATATATATATAATATGTGCAATTCTCGCTTCCTATCTGATACCTCTCGTTTCATTTGTCCATTCTATAAAATTAAAGAGCATAACTTTCAATCTAGACAGCAATCCCAGATTTCTGCGATAGAAATTTCTAATTTTGGATTTTATTCTACTAATGATTTGATTCATTTGATTCTTCTGATAATTTCTCTGTAGAATTCCGACACGTGAGTGGTTGTGCTGTTCGTAATTGTCTATGCAATGGTTGATGACAATTGTGACTCATAGTTATGTTTGTAATTGTCTGATTATTGACTTTACCTACTCATTGCAAAGACGTTCTTTTGCTTTCAAAAATGGTGGGAAATGATTCAGTATGTTCGTATGTAAGGTATGAATTCAGTTCAATTTTTAGTTTTGTGACATGTATATTTTTTTATTAATATTTTTTTGTCTAATCCACTTCTCGATTGTATTTTGTTTCTACACTTGCCACATATGAGTACATGATAGTATTATATTGTGGCTTTTTACTAATGCTACGGTGTGAATCCGCTAATGCTTCAATGCTTCATATTCTTAGCATACCGATATTATTGTAGTGCTATGGTAATGTGCCAGTAAAAACATGTTTTGCATTTTTATTTTATTTCTTTTATCATCACACAAAACTATAACCTGTTTTGCGAAGATGAGCTTCAGAAATACTTCCGATGAAGCTGGTGGTGGATATTACGTTTAGGAATTCTTATCTATAAATAAATCTTTGATTTGTATATTTTGCTTTAACTTTTGTTATTTCTTAATCATCATGGGTTTTATGTTTAACGTTCTTAATTTAGTTATTTGCAATGAGTGTAACATCTTAAAAATTTGTTCTCCAACGATGCAGTAGTTAGGGAGACTGAGTCTTACGGTTGTGACTGGTTGCTATTGAAGTGGTGATGCAACAGTAGTTGATGATAGAATTCTTGAAAAGATGTCTCGCTGGCCTTTTTTTTTTAAAGAAAATAGTGTTAGAGAACGAAATAAGATGAGGCAAGCTAGTCCGATTTTGGGCAACAACCTTGGTGCGACCAGGATTAATGTTGTAACTTTGTCATATATAAATATGACACTCTTCTTTTTTAATGATTCTATAACTTATGTTAATGAGAGTTTGAAATTATTCAATGATAATGATTTCTATAAATTATGACAATAGTTCTTGTTAATATTTCAGATTAATGGTGAACTGATTTATGTTAAAAGGCACTATATGTGTATATGTGACTATCTTAGACTGTCGATTAAGTTAATTTACAATTTATTTTATCAAAGTCATAATTTAAAAACCATTCAACTGGTGGAAGCATCCACATGGAAGTTTAACAAAATTTTTATTCAACTATGCAGTACGTCATGTAATATCAAAACAATATCTATCCATAAACTTTCATATCATGAAAAAAAAAAGGAAAATGAAAAGAAAATTAAAAAGAAAACTTGTATATGTATATACATGTATATAGGTATTAAGATTTACGTAAAACGATCACTTTTCAAATTTTAGAGAAGGATAAAATTGGTTGATTGAGCATAAACTAAATTCAAATTCGTAGAAGAAGATAAATTAGGGATGGATAAATGATAAATTAGGGAGATAAATTTGGAAATTCAAATTTGGAAACGAAGATAAATTAGGGATGTATTAATGATAAATTAGGGAGATATAAATTTGAGATTTAACGTGTTACAATATAATAAGATGTCTTGATAATTAACAATAATAAAATTGAATTTAAAAAAGGAATTGTAATAATCATCAATTTAGATTTTTGATTGACATCCATTTATTATTTATTATTATTAGGTGTAAAGAAATGATATATAATTTTGATTAAATGAATATATATTTATTATTCAATATATATGTACATAATCTATCTCTGATTTATCTTAATTACAATATGAAAAACATGATTTTCTAAATTCTAAATAAAGTACCTAATTTTAGAAATTTAAGATCTAAATACAGTTCTCCTTATAATTTTCCCTTTTTTTTTCCTGACCTAGTAATGGGCCGGGGCCCAATATGGGCCCCTTGTCTCCGCCTCCGTCCATGAAACATGTGCTAGCCGAGTGCGTGAACATCGACGACATAGAACAAGAAAAAGCTACTACCGTGCATGATCAACCCCACAAAAAAAAAAATGGCTACTCGCAATTTTTATTTGCATAAAGCTCAAATAGTCAAATATGTGAATGTAAGGGATTAAACAAATCAATTTTATAACACCAATTAGAATATTCCGCTTAATCAAAATATATGACGTAACAAGCTTAATAGCTTGCTAGAAAAATTCTGAAATGTTATACGTAGGGAGAGACACAATTAAAAAAGGCTAATAAATTAACTAATAATAATAATCTCAAAAAAATAATAATTAGAAAAACAAATCCACTCCATGCTTATTATTATTATATTATATTTTATTTTATTTTATTTTTATTTTTTTGCTAACCACTCCACACTTCTGATTAGGATGCAAAAGAAACAATTATATATTAATTACAGTGTTAAAGTCAAAATTTTCAAACTCTACCAACTTCTCGAATCTTTATATGCCACGGTCTGGCCTTAAGATTTCGAAGGCATGACGGGAGCTCGAAAAATAGGCCCCCCGATGTAGTAATGAATAATTACCTCTTATTATCACGAAACAAAACATATAAAATGAAAAAACACATATATTGAACTTTAAATCTAAAAAGAAACAAAAAAACAAAACATATTCTATAAGATTACTATATTATTACCAAAATGCATTACAATGTACCAAAAAGTTACCCAAACCCCACACGTCTTGCATTTTTGTAGGCAAAAATACTAATCAAATGTTTACAATCTAAGCCAACAGATCACTCACTACTAAGTTCATATCACTCCGTTCATAATTCTCTAGGTGCAAATGGAGTCTAGCAAATAGATCACAATTTTTTTTTTCTTTTAATCATATAGCTTAAGTCCATATATCCCATAATTTAGATAATAATACGAAGTCAAGTGTTAAGCCAAAGCAAAGAAGAATAGGCTAATTCATTATTCATACATGCCTAATTCTTCTTGAAAAATACACTAATTCGTACGAAGAATATGCTAATTCGTATATGCCTAATTGACTAATTCGGTAATCCCTCTTGAAACATAGGCTAATTCATATGATCATATACGCATGTGGTAGTTAAAAAATCAGCTTGCAAAATTCAACACTAAATGTCATTTATGGGTATTTTGGTTTTGAACAATTCTACTTAATTAATATATATTGACATCTAATTAAGATGGACTTTCAAAATTTAGGGAAAGTGCTCACTGCTCAAATATATTAGTGTCATATCAATATTAAAAAAATGAAAATCATCACATGTAAACATAACTAACCAACTCTTCCGATCTACAACGAGGAAATTTTCTAAGGAGATAGATTAAGCTCAAAAAATAGAGCATGATCTATCATATGGTATGGAATTACTTTTATTAGATTTGTGTCACGTGATAGATCATGTTTCAAAATTTGAGCCTGGTCTATCTCCTTAGAAAGATTGCAAAACAAGTGAATGCGAAGAACATAAGCAATTTCCAAATGTCAATTAGGAATTAGGAATTATGGTTAGCTTACCTTAGGCTTTGGCTGTTGCTCGAGCCGCGAGCGACTGCCGACTGAATTGGAGACTCGACGAGACAACAACGAGAGGCAAAGTGACAGGACGTTCACCGGGGCACGTTTGTGTACGATTGAGAGTCGTACGAATTCGAAGGTTTCACTTCAATTGTTCCCAATTTTAGTTCAAACAGAGTTGACATTTTCTAATTTTTTGAGTTGTGCTATTTGAACAAGAGTGCATACAAAAATTTAAATAAAACTGACGCATGACATAATCTTATTTTCAACACAGAACATCACCTTTACATGAAAGGTAATTATATGAGACACATGTCTTTTTTGTCAATCTCTTTGTCTCTTCTTTTGTTCAAATAGAATTATTCAATTCTTTTTGTTTTGTTTCTACCTTCCTTGTTTTTTTTTTTTTTTTTTTTGAAACCCGTTTGTTCGATTGGGATTGGAAGGCCAATTTTTAGGGCCTGGGTTTGGGCCCTTTCTTATATTTCTGGGCCATGTTAAGTTAAAAAAGAAAAGATTTTTTTTACTACTTGGGCTCACATATAACATTACCAGTAATTCTAGGCCCTTCATTTCACGGGCATGAAGCGAAGGCCTCATTCGCCTCGTTGCCATAGTCGCACATTTTATTCATTCTATAATTGAAATAAATTTCTTATAAATGGTCTCTTAGAGCATTTTCAATGTATAGTTATAGTCATCGAATAAATTGATAATTGGTAAAAAAATATTTATTTGACACATTAAATACTTGATATTGTCATAGAGAATGTCATGAGATGACATTTTCTATGACAATATCAAACATTAATTTATCCAATCAAAAATTTTCTCTCTTTCTTTTTTTCAAAATCCCTAATAATAACTTGACAAATATGCAGTTGTATTAGATGATTTTTTGAATATAATGTCAATATTTTTTGACACATATACACCTAAGACATTTCACATTGACTTTGTATTAAAAATGCTCTTACAAAGATAAGCATTCTCTACTCTCTCCATCACCTCTCTCTACTTGAAAATAAGGCATGAATCGAGATAAGTCGTGACGTGACAGAACTTGCATAGTTCTATCTAGTTGAAGCCTGTATATAATGGTCCCACCCTACCTCAACTCGATTGATACCACTAGCCAATGTGAGCAACAAGTTACGTACCAATCTAAAATTTTGGTCTCACATGGTTGATGCCACCAAAATTACATTTCCTTTCCATATTCACTTTATAAATTAGAAGCTAGCATCCGTTAATTGGAAGTAGTAACTACCGTCAAAGTCATAAAAATGAGAACATTTTCAGCCATTCTAATAGTTTGTGCACTAGCAATTGCACTCCAACTGTTTGTTTCATTGCCACCATCTCCTGATGTGCTCCAGCTTCCTCCAGCTTCTTCAACTTTGCTTGCCCCATCAAACAGCAAGTTACAGGTAATTTATCTCAGCCTTAAATCTTTCAAAGCCCAGCATTCAGTTAGAGATTTTTGAACTAAAGTCCAAGTGGATAGCCTCTTTGTAAGTTTCTTGATTGTACCTCTCTTACCAGCTATAGCGTATGAAAAACAGAGTCGTTCCCATAATCTCACGCGGTTTCTTGTGCATGTTATCAATTATCATGGATGCTGGTATGTTATAAATATTCCTTTTGGCCTAATGTTGTATAGGAAGTCACTAAACTTGGAGAAGGGCTTTTGAAGAAACCAGAAGCCATTGCTGTGGACAAAATGGGAGTTCTGTATACAGCTACAAGAGATGGTTGGATCAGGAGATTGCACAGAAATGGATCCTGGGAGAATTGGAGGCATATCGATAGTGATGGTTTACTCGGTATTACTACAACATCAGCCGGCGAGCTTGTTGTTTGCGACGCCGAGAAGGTACTAAGAGGACTCTAATTTGGCTTTTATGAAAGCTATGTATGAACAATTTTCATAAATAGACATGGCGAGCCATGAATTACAATGTCATGTTGACTGAGAAGTATCATATTTATTTATCTAAATTTAGTCTTCAAGCATTCACATGTGCTGACACTACTAGACATGCATAGGGTTTGCTTAAGGTTGGA
>CAVNYN010277040.1:0-32391 GCA_963692815.1 Nyctanthes arbor-tristis
TGCCTATGTTTCGGGGAGGGGGGGGGGGGAGGGGTGGCAATTCTCTGTCATGAATTTGAAAACTGTCATTGGCAACTTTTTCTATTACAACTGAAAAATAATGAGGAAAAAACAAATGCCAATATAGTCATATCATATGCATTGAAAGTAAAGTAGCACTCTTATTAGAAAATATGAAAATCCTTGGACAGAAATTATGTAGCAGTCTTATTTCAAAGAAGGAAAGGAGGCGGAAGTAAAGAAAACTAGAACCATTCAGAATGTGACAATTATTTAATTATTTCTATTTCATTTTTTTATCTATAGATAGATCAGTTTTGAGCAGATAAAACTTTAAACAACATTCTCAAGTGATTACTCTGTTATCATCAAAGTTAAAATAAATAATCCTGATGGCTGAGGAAGCAATAATGTCCTCCAATGTTGTAAAAATTTCAAAATCAACATTTCCACAAAAAAAATAGCCTACAATGTAATCGGTCGTTTGATCCCCTGATCATGGATATAATGCAAGGTCAAAGTAGAAATCAGATGATTGACGAGAAAAGCACAGCAGGGGAGTAGCACCAGCAGATTATCCCTTACAATTTAATTTGGGAAATATAGAAAAAAAGATGTGCAAAAACAATATAGAGAGAGAGGAGGGTGAAAGGAAATCCACAAGATGTTGAGTCGCTGGTGAGGAGGGCCCCGGCCTCACAAATTCCCTTGGAAGTTTTACTTCATTTTTCGTGAGTTCTTTCGAGATTAACAATACAGTATATGAATACACATTCCAGATTGTAGACACCTCACATTTATCCCCATAGAGCTGTGAATCAATTCACTTTTCTGCTACCCATCATCATCTGTTCTCCATTTGTCTTTGATTGCAGTTTTGCGGCTCCAGATTGACGAACCCATTGCCCTTAATTTTGGAACTTGTTAAATAACAATCTAAGGAGGTAATGCATATCCTAAAATGTTGATGTTCAAAACGTACTGCCCCGTAATAGGGCCTTATTTCAGTATGCTCGTACGAGAAACAGTATTCTCCTGATAAACATGATAGTAACTTCTCCTGAAGAAGATTTTCTGTGCACTTCTACAAGGCTAATCACATCAAGAAAAATCATTTCCTTCATGCAAATCGGAATATGCTTACCACATACTCCAGGCTATTAAAATAAAGAGCTAACATTCCAATCACACAGCAGTATTATAAATTGTAAGTGCTCAGCCTATCAAATGTGTATAGACCCAAGAGAGCTCAAGCAACAAGTTCTACACCGATAATAATGCACTAAGAAACTCTCATCACCTCGAAAGAGAATTTATTTAACCTAGAAGAGCTGAATCTGATTACAAGTCATTATATGATGGGAAAATTAATATATCAGGAAGTTGGACGAGTTACATTTAGAATTGAAGAAAAGAAATTTCTGTAGATTCAATGTTTGTGATAAAAAATTTATTCTCCAAAGCTAAATCATAGCTGCATTTTGCATGAAGAAAACTAAACCATCACGGGAACGCAATTCTAACCTGCCCATATTCACTAACTGTATCCAGGCCAACAATACCAAGGTCTAAATCTCCAGATACCAATTTTCTTACAATGTCCTTTGGCCGTTGAAACCAGACTTCCAAATTTGAAATCTGCACAGCAGAGAAGCATACTTTCAGTTGAAGGAAATTCACAAATTTAAAATTTATATAGACAAATGCTCATTGTCAGATTGAACACAAGACATAAACAAGTAACGGATGACGAAACTTTCTTTGCCCCAGGCCTCGCTGCGCAACTGAAGTAGATCACATTCATGTAACAGCAAGGAAAATTTATTCAAGTCAAAAAGCATATTCAGAAGAAGGGGTGGACCATTTAGGAAGCTTGTAAGTGATCTGTGGAATACGTGAAATGGGTGGAGACAGCTTGAGGTGGCCTAATGGAAGCAAGTTAACAGAAAGTAAGTTCTGCGAATTAAGAACTTAACTTTGAGCCATAAGGGAAGACAAACATCATGTATTAGAAGTTCACAGCATTTAGTTCAATTAGTGGGTAGTTGGTTGTGTATCAACTAGAAGAGAACTTCATCTTTCTCAGTCAAGTATGTACTTCCCTGCATGTGAAAAATGCAGAACTAGTAAATACAAGGGATCCACATACTTTTCCGCGATCCACAAGCACATAGCCCATGTTTATCTATTTCTATTTCAGAATAGAAATTAATCAAACTATTTCTGTTAATGTATTTGGTGGGATCCTCAAGTACTTCACAATTCTCCTCCTTCTCCTTATAAGACATTCACATAACTTTCTCTGAAATTTGGATCCCCTTCTAGCCGTATCCAGATATCCTAGATTTTAAGGAAAGAAGCATCTAGCTTCGGATATCCACCTGCATCAGATATCTATACCTGAATCCAAGCAACATACCATGCTCGTATTTCTTCGTTTGATTTTAATATTTAAAAGATGGATTTTGATCACTCTACTAGTTTTCAATAATAAGGTTCTGTCGACATAATTTCTTAGAATGTCTGTTAGCATAGAAAATGTTGGTACAGTTCACATCAAAATGATTAATTAGCATTGTGAAATTAGAGTAATGTTACACGGTGGTTTGATTGGGTTGATAACACATCAACTCAAAATTGAACCTCCAACTAAAATTTGTGTTTTTTTTTTCTTTTTATATATTAGAGTTAAGATGTTTCTAAATTACTAGTGTAAGAAACTTACCTGAAATGGGAAATTTATAATGATGAAATCCTCATGCCAGTCACTCAAATATTTAACTTGGCTATTACTGCTATGGTTCTTTTATTTTGGTCATATGCCTTAATGTTTGCCTTTTCAAATGAAAATGTACAGTTCCATAGTCGAGTTTTAGATTGCTCACTGATCTTATCTTACCGCCAACTGTCTGTGTCAAAAATCTCCTTCAATAATTTTATTCACTTATTCTGAATTTAAGCCCCTCAATACATAATCTCCTGGCTCTGCCCCTACCACAACTAAATGCCTAATGTCTTCCCAGCGGCCAAGCCCAATTATATGTAAAAATGTGTCTACAATATGAATTGGTATCAAAATGACAAATAAAAATAATTGGGCGTTTCAATGGTATAAGACATTACTGCTAGTGTAGTGTAGACAAGACCAAGAATAATTTAAATGCAAATCATAAATGAATCACAGTTTCGCTTTTGCTAGATGCTACCGCCAAGTACCAATGCCGGTAATCTCATTATACAGATACATACATAGAAATTGCTTACAAGAAATTGAACGAACCAGAGGAATTTCAGCAATATACTGCCGCGGATTCACGTGCTTCACTGACAATTGGCAATCCTATAAAACCCCAGGCCAAAAACAAATTAGTCCACACAGAACATAATGGAAAAAACAAATCTTGCCACTTCGACCTTTACTGCATTTGCATCCACATAGGAAAGTATGTATACCTTGAGCAAATCAAGAGTGTCTGTGGCCATTCGACCTTTACTCGGCAAGCCAAGTCGAACTTCACTTCTCTCAGAAATCCTTTTGTCTACATTTCCATCTACAACCGTAACTGGCGAAGCTAACAAGCAACACGAAACGGAAAAGTTGACAGCGTTACTCGCAGGTATTGAAGATGATAAATAGGGTGAAAATGAAGCAGACGGAAATTGCAGAAGATTATTTTGCACAACAGACATATTTCAAATTCAAAAGCTACGGCAAGTTAGAGCTTGTTTTATCAGGGAATTTATAATGGGAAGAGATGTGATATGTTTATTGGAAATGTAAAAATGTGTGAAATATGTGGTTGTAATTAAACTGTTGTTAAATTAAATGTCAAATCAATAATAGGTAAATTTATAAATTGAGAAAATAAAAGGGATCAAACAAGCTCTTAGTCGAGTGAGAAAAGGAAAGATGATGAAAGAAACCGCCGCCTTGACAGGAATGGGAGATTTTATGAAAATGTTTAGTCAAAGTCTCAGTGTTCTTTTAGGCACACCCAAACCACCCAATGGGTGATGACCCAACACACCCAATGGTTGATGACCACATTGGCAACCACCCATTGAGAGTGTTGGGTGTGACCCAACACACCCAATAGCTGATTGCTACAATGTCTTTTGAACACCATAATATAATGTCTAAAGAACATTATAGAAGCGCCGGTTCTTTTATGCCTCTCATTTGCTTTTATGCCTTATAGTTTTAAAGTCTATAATGCTTTTCAAACCTTAATATATGAAATATCTTTGTTACCCATTAAATCTTGAAAAAAGAATTTGAAGCTCTGAACGATATGATGCTTTTGTTTCTTGTTCCATTGCTACTGCTATTCTTCTTTGATATTTCTCTTTCCCATTGCCAGTGTCACTCTCTTCTTTGTATCTCTCAACTTCTTTCACATTTGTTTTCATCCTGGTCTATTTAAGAGGAAAAAAACCCGACAAGACATAAGCATTACACAAGTGAGTTAATATCCGTAAAAATAAAAATTTGTTTCAAAATATTTTGGCATTACTATTAAAAATCCACTTTCTTTTTGTGAAAAATTTCTGAAATTATTGTATGTAATCAAATTGTTCAATAATTCACTGAATACTCTCTAAAGTTATATAATCTCTGTTTCTAATTTAGCCTAATAATGGTTGCCAATAAAGCAATATGTTAACAAAAGCCTCCTGTTAACAAAGTCTCATTTTTGTTAATAGAGGGTATTTTTTGTTAACATAGGCATCTACTAACTAAGGCCACTTTTTATTAACAGATGCCCCTTTGATCGAGGCTCTTTTTTGTCTATTTTTTGTTGACAATGGCTCTTTTTTTTGTTGACAATTTGTTAACAGAGGCCCATTTTTGTCTTTTTTTTTGTTGACAGATGCTCTTTTTTTATTGATAGATGCACTTTTTGTTAACAGAGATATCTTTTAACATATGTCATTTTTTGTTAACATATCTATTAATCGAGGCCACTTTTGGTTAACAGAGGCCCATTTTTGCTAACATAAACTCCCTTTTGTTGACAGAGTCTCATTTTTAGTTAACAGATGTCTCTTTTTTGTTAATAGAGGCCTCTTTTTGTTAACAGATACATAGGCCTTTTTTATAACAGAGGCTTATTTTTTGTTAACAGAGGCATCTTTTAACGGATGTCATTTTTCTATTAATAAAGACATATTTTATGTTATGTTGACATATACCTCATGTCAAAAGAGATGACATTTTCAACAGAGGCCACTTTTTAACAGATAGAGACTACTTTTGTTAACAGAAACCACTTTTTAACATAGACAACTTTTGTTAACAGAGACCACTTTTGTTAATATATGCCTCTTACCAACAAATGCCACTTTTTTTTAATAGGGACCACTTTTATTAACAGATACATCTTTTTTTCTATTATGATAACATGTGGCCCTGCGTCAATAGAGACAACTTTTGTTAACATATGATAACATATGTTAACATATACATCTTTTTTCTATTATGATAACATATGGCCCTGCGTCAATAGAGACCACTTGTTTTAACAAAGACCACTTGTGTTAACAGAGACAACTTTTGTTAACATAGACCAATTTTTAACAGAGGCCACTTTTGTTAACAGAGACTGCTTTTGTTAACATATGCATCTTTTCAATAGAGACTACTTTTTTTTAACAGATACCACTTTTATTAATAGATGTACCTTTTTTTCAATTATGTTAATATATGCCTATTGACAATGGAGACCACTTGTGTTAACAGAGACTGGTTTTGTTAACGAAGACTGCTTTTTAACAGAGACCACTATTAATTGCATTTGGTTAAACTAAATAAATACATGCAATGATAATTTATGAGATTTAAAATATACATCTAACGATATGCATTGTCATTTAGATCGGAAGAGATGGATTCGACGATATGGATTAAGGTTTCTTGCGGTGAGTGGTTAAGTGATAATGAATGAAGATGGAGTTGGAAATGGGACGAAAGGTATAGAAGAGTTCTGAATCGGCTTCATATATCCACATAAACTTCGTTTACAGAATTAATTGGCAAAGTATAACAGCTGCTTAGCATTGATTTGACGTTTCAAAAAATTGAGTTGTGGTTTTTTTACCTTGGGATTGACTCGACATTCTCTTTTCCAATCATGATAAACTCAGACAATGAAGTGAAATGTTTTTTATCTATTGTTAGACAAGGAAACTATATTCCTCTATGTGTAACACTCGTTCTTAAAGGTCACGTTGAGACCGACATCGAAACACACTATGATCCAGTTGAGACAACCCATGGTACCTACTGATACAGTTGAAAATGCATATAGATGCGGTCCTTCTCAGTCTGACTTTAAAACAAATAATAGAAATGAAGTTGAACATTACAGAGATGGTTATTAGGACGGCGTGGAGATAGAGTATCGTAATAATGTTGATATTCATCTAGAGAACGTAAATGAACCTGAAATAGTTCTGTGCCCAACACATGGACAAGAGATGCAAGATGATTGAGAGCAAACAATGTGTGCTAATGATGAGCAATTGGCTTCCTTATCTCATACTTCACACTCTATTCCTGAAGAGGGAGACTTGAAAGTTGACCAGGTATTTAACACGTAAAAGATCTTAAGATAGCAATATATATTCTTGCAATGCAGCACAATTTTGAATTTAGATTGAAGAAATCAAACAAGAGTGTGTATACCCTAATTTGCATAGATGAAAATTGCAAGTGGCGTTTGCAGGCTACGAAGGTCGGATCATGTGACTATTTCAATGTTTGCAAATACACATGCGAGGACACATGTTCTATAGGCATTCATGATAGTAGCCATAAACAAGCAAAATCCTAGGTTGTTGGAACACACATTACCCCAAAGTTTCAAAATCTCAAAATAGTGTACAAGGCTGTTGATATCATTAATGATGTTCGACAAAGTTTAGGGTTAAATTAAGCTATCAAACTGGAAGGAAGGCGATAGAGTATGCATTAGAAGGTCTCAGAGGTTCACCGGAGGATAGCTACACAAAATTGGCTACATATGGACATAACTTGATAAGAACAAATCGAGGCACAGTATTCTCCAATGAGGTTGATGGTGAGAACTGCTTCTTGTACATGTTTATGGCACTTAGACCTTGCATTCAAGGTTATCAAATGATGTGGCTTGTAATATGTATAGATGGAACTTCTTTGAAAGCAAAATATAGAGCCACGATGGTTGTTGTTACACGTCAAGATGCAAACATCGAGATTTACTTGCTTGCTTGGGGCATAGTTAATGGGGAGAACAATACACCGTGGACTTAGTTTTTCTCGAAGCTAAAACAAATAATGGGAGATACTCCAAAGCTTGTCCTGATGTCTGATCGTCACTTAAGATCGGAAGAGCAGTCGGTATTGAAGCTGTGTATGAAAATACATATCATTGTCATTGCATCTATCACATACGGGGCAACCTAAGGGCAATGCTTTAGATCCAAAGAAGTTAAAGCAAGTTGTGTCATTATTTGTAAAAGCAGTGGATGCATACACTACTGAAGAGTTTGATAAGTACCTACATGAGATTGATACCTTGGATCTGGTGATTGGGGTATACTTGAGAGGTTCGACCCTTGAACTTTGGGCAAGGTCACACTTCAAATGAAATCGTTATAACATCATGACGACCAACAATGCAGAGTCGTTGAACGTGTTGCTTAAGAAAGACCGAGAGTTTCAAATATTGTCTTTACTGGAAAGTATAATAAAGACATTGCAGAGGTGATTTCATGAGAGGCGTGGGTTTCCTAGCAATGCACAAGCATTTTGACGTCTAAGATGGAGGAAAAATATCGGCAAAATTATAACAAGTCTAAGAAATTTGCCGCGAGTGCAGTGGGTCAGTTTCGGTATGAGGTGAGCGACGGAGCAATGAGATACACTATTAATTTGGATGAAAATACTTGTACCTGTAGGCGGTTTCAATTAGATCATTTTCCTTGTGCACATGCAATTGCGGCAATGAATGAGGCAAGATATTCACCGTACTTGTTGAGCTCACTATACTATAAAACTAACTATTGGAGGACAGCATATGACGAATATGTTGTCCCGATGCCCAATGAAGTTGATTGGGAGGTCCCTGAAAGTATGAAGTGTAAGATTGTGCTACCACCATTATATACACCAATGCGTGGCCGCAAGAGAGAAACAAGAATACCATCAACTTGAGCGTTTCGCAAAAGGAAAAAGTGTGGTAGATGTGGATCAGTTGGGCACAACAAGTTGAAATGTACTTCACAGTTACCACTTTGTGATAACCGAACAGGCAACTGACAGGCACGGGGGAAAGAAGACATTTCTGTTTAAAATTGTTTTCAAAATTAGACAAAATCCAAAAACAGTATCTGTTTTAGAAATGAGATGCCTATGTTTACATAAAAAGATTTCTTTGTTTATGAAAAGAGAAACCTCTGTTTACCTAAAAGAGATGAGATGCGTGTGTCTATATAAAAATATGCTTCTGTTTCTGGAATCATATCCTCCTATTTAACAAAAAAGATGCCTCTATTTGCATAAAAAATGTCTCTGTTCGTGGAATAATGTACCTCTGTTTAGGAAAAGACATGCCTCTGTCTACATAAAAAGTTGTCTCTGTTTATGAAAAAGATTCCTCTGTCTACTGACAAGAGGTCTATGTTTGTGTTAACGTATACAAAAAGAAAAGCCTCTGTCTAAATGAAATTATGTCTCTACTTAATGGAATCATATCCCTCTATTTAGGAAAAGAGAGGCCTCTGTCTATGTAAAAAGAGGCCTCGATTTATGGAATCATATACCTCTGTTTACGAAAAGAGAAGCCTCTATCTATATAAAAATGGGTCGCGGTTCATGGAATAACGTTCCACTGTTTAAGAAAAGAGAGGCCTCTGTCTACATAGAAAGAGGCCTCGGTCTATTGAATCATATACCTCAGTTTAGGAAAAGACATGCCTCTGTCTAAATAAAAAAGATGCCTCTATTTATGGAAAAAGAGACCTTTGTTTATGAAAAAGATACATCTGTCAACCTAAAAATATATGTCTGTTTATGGAATAATATACCTCTATTTAACAAAAGAGATGCATCCCTTTGTCTACATAAACAGAGGACTCTGTTCATAGATTATATACCCATGTTTAGGAAGAGAGATGCCTCTGTCTAAATAAAAAAGAGGCCTTTGTTTAAGGAAAAAAAATGTCTCTGTTTACAAAAATGATACCTCTGTTTATCGAGAAGAGGCCTCTATTTGCGTGAACTTGTACAAAAAGATATCTACGTTGCAATTTCTGCGCCATCAGCAACATATACGATCGATCGTATACACTTAGCATTTCAGATCGAGCTATGTGATTGTATAGCTTCGACTAACATTGCAATCGTATGTGATCATGTGATCGTATTAATATTGATCAGCCTAATAGCTAATCATCAAGCTTGATCCGAAGCCATAGATGATCATATACGTTGTAATGTTAGTCAAAGCCATACAATCACCAAGCTTGATGCGAAACGCTAAATGTATCTGATCGATTGTATATGACGCTGATGGAGCGGAAATTGCAATCTTGAACGACAACTATAATAGAACCTTGTGCATATCATGGCCATTATCACTACTGAGCGTAATAACATAGACGACCATCAGTGTCATATACGATCGATCGCCTACACTTAGCGTTTCGGATCTAGCTTGATGACTGGTTGATAGGCTGATCAATATTAATACAATCACATGATCACATACGACTGCAATGTTAGTCCAAGCCATACAATCACCAAGCTCGCTCCGAAATGCTAAGTGTATGTGATCGATCGTATATAATGTTGATGGTACAGAAATTGCAACATAGATATCTCTTTGTACAGGTTCACGCAAACAGAGGCCTTTTTCGATAAATAGAGGCATCTTTCGTATTTAGACAAAAACATCTCTTTTCCTAAACAGAGGTATATGATCAATGAACAGAGACCTCTGTTTATATAGACAGAGGTAGCTCTTTTCTTAAACAAAGGTATATGATTCGTTTACCCATGCCTTTTTGCAATATAGATATCTTTTTGTATAAGTTCACGCAAAATAAGCATCTTCTCGGTAAACAAAGGCCTCTTTTCATAAGCAAAGGTATCTTTTTCGTAAACAGAATCCTCTTTTTTCCATAAATAGATGCCTATTTTGTTTTTAGACAAAGACATTTTTTTTCCTAAACGGAGGTATATGATCCATGAACAGAAACCTCTGTGGTATCTCTTTTCTTAAATAGAGGTGTATGATTCAATGAACAACTATGCCTTTTTGCAACATATATATATATATATCTTTTTGTACGTGTTCACGCACACGGAGGCCTCTTTTCAGTAAATAGAGGCCTCTTTTCGGTAAATTGATATATCTTTACCATAAACAAATGCCTCTTTTTTCATAAACAGATGCCTCTTTTGTATTTAGACATAGGCATCTATTTTCCTAAACAGAAGTATATGATCCATGAATAGAGACCTCTGTTTATGTAGATAAGTGAATTTTTTTCGTAAACAGAGGTATATGATTCAATAAACACCCATGTCTTTTTGCAACATAGATAACTTTTTGTACACATTCACGCACACAGAGGCCTCTTTTCGGTAAACAGAGGCCTCTTTTCGATAAACAGAGGTATATTTTTGGTAAACAGAGGGCCTCTTTTTTATTTGGACAGGGGCATCTCTTTCCCTAAATATAGGAATATGCATGAACAGAGACCTCTATTTATGTAGACAGAGGGATACATCTCTTTTCTTAGATAGGTTCCTGACACAAATTCTCAGTTCAACTAAACAATTTCTTGTTTGCTAATCATCATAGATCATTTACACTTATCAATGTTCATAGAAGCATTATTTACATTACAAGCGACTTCTCTTTGTACAATTGAAATATAAAGTACATGAATCCAAAAATAAGAATTTTTTACCAAATCTAAGGGTCATAGTCTAGTGAAAATAATTGGGCAGCCAAGTTTGTCCTACATTTCATGATGTTTTGGTTTCGGACAAGCTTCGTGTTGAGGCCAGCAGCGAGAAATTCTATATACTCAATGGCAAACACACCATAGTCACCACTGCAAATTCAGGTACAAGATGAAATAAATTTACAGTGTAAGACACTTTATACAATGCATTTCACATATAATGAAGCAAAAAGTGTACTCATGAGGTAGATTGCTTCTCCATATCTTACACCCGAATGATGGGAAAAACTTGCCTGCCAAGAGGTATGCCTGCTGCAGCCATAACTCTAGGAATAACCTTAGAGATAACCTCTAAGGTTGTGTGCAGCTGCTGATCCGTAAAACATGACTTGTCCGGGTCGAAGACATACACAGTTAACTATACAAAAAACACCTCAATAGCAAGCCAATGTTGGTTGTGGCATATGGGTAACTACAGATGCTAACAATCTTGCCACCTTTGGGTCAATGCTTTCGTTGCAGTGCCATTTACAATGTCAATAAGAACCTCCAGTACCACATCATCAACGCCCAACTCAAGCAACTAAGAATATCCGGTACCATATCATCAGCGCCCGACTCCGGCAAAACGGCCACCGCAAACTAAAGCAGACTATGAACAGTCGAGTCCAAAATCGCCACTGACTTGTTGAATGTGGTCGGGTAGTACAATGCCCTTAGTCGAAGCAAATGCATTGACAGGTCAACATGCTATATGGTGACAAAGAAATAGAACTACAATAGCATCATTGCCAGTACCCCACAAGCATCAAACGAAATGTTGTGTACTATATACAGAGGTCGTATATACATGGGGATAAATAATCACTTACAACGCTATCTAGCCACTGTCCCGAGAGCAAAACATCTTCAAACCGACTTTTTACATCATTCAGTGTGTAAATGTGCAACTTACGTTCAACCCTGAAATGGTAATGGATCTTAATAAGACATCATAACAACACATGGACTAAACTAAATTAAAACTCTCGAAATAAATAGGTATGTAGTATGCTATCAATATCTATTGTATAAAGGCATGGTTAAAAAGGCACTTTACCTAGGGCTGAGTTGTGCGAACCACTTCCTAAATTGTAGGTCCAGAGAGGTGTCAACATTTGAGAAGGCATCAAATTTTGCGCCGTCCACAAATTTTCACTTATTGTGGCTAGTAGTGTAGGAAGATTTTACAAGCTGTGACGGTCTTACAAACCATTTAGGCCTACCATCCACTCGTAGGTTCAAATCTCCTATCATACTTGTGCCTTTATGCACCGATTGCTCAGTAGACTCCTCATCGTCTAAATATTGTGGCTCATCTGGTACATTTACATCCATTCTAGTTGTTTTCCTCTCGCCCAACCCCTGAGCGACATCTCCGGTCTGCGCATTGTTTCCTACCTCATCAGCTATCTCTGTCTCACTACGACTGCCACTAACCCTCGTACGCATATAAACGTGTCGAATCCCCAAATCTCCTCTTTAACCTATGCTATCCGGCATTTGATGTGTTGTAACCACCTGCTCAACGACGGTGTGTATCTTTCCAGCAATAAGTGCAGCTATATCTGCTTGGGACGAAACCTCTGGCTCTCTAGATGGAACGACATATGTCATCCACAAATCATTGTCTATGGGCTCCACTGAACAGACAAGCCTCTTAATGACGTTCCCGATGTTGGCCTCATTCTCTTCCTCCTCAATTGTCCATGTCTCTCTTTCTCTCTCGTCCTGCGTATCAACAAAATTATGTTCAGCTTCTGTATTGGCCTTATCTTGAACAGACCTTGCACATTTCTCTTGCTAGTTCTCCTCCCATGCCTCCGCATTCTCCTCAGACAAGACATGTGTCCCCATCCCCGTATCAACATGCCCCACACTGTCTACCCGGGCCTAGTTACTCAACTCATCGTGCATATCAGCAAACTCATAGTTTGCTCCATCACGTATGTCATCATTTCTACCTGGATGTTGTGCAGGTTGCAACAACGCCATGATGGTATCAAAATTATCCCTCATTTCTTTTCTCATATCTCTGACCATCTTCATTAGCCTTTTAAGGCGACGGTCAGTGCCTCTACTAGTAGGTCTTGTGCTCAGAGGCTGCAAAATAGTGGGATGACGCTGTATTTACTTAGCACAAGATGTTCTCCTTACACGCGCAATCGGCCTCTTACCACAAGACCTCCTGACCGGACCCATATGCATCAGAGAAGAGGTAAACGAATAACTTATTATCCATATGCGAAAAACACAATGTTTGCCATAAATAATGGGCCTTGTTTAATATAAGTGTTTGTTTAGTCACAAGACTACAACATGGTATAAACAGATGTTTCGACCAAAAGTAATAGAACATAACTACATGGATGTAAATTCTTACCTCGATGTCGGGCTAATAAGGGGCCTCTCTATCTCCATGGCTAATTTGTGCTTTGGTTAGGTCTTAATGCTCACTTACATAGTCAGGATCTATAAGAACTTTTGGGCTAAGATCCTCTCCTCCGGTTGTATGAGGCAGAGCCTGCCAATACTCTAGAGCTTCCTCAGCATGACTTGCCATCAATGTTCACTAAAGGTCGCTAACCTAATATTTAAATAATTCAAAGGACGTTACACACCTAATTACATAACCAATGAGAATTTAAAAGCATCACGGCAAAAAAAATTACATCTTCTCTATCCAAAAAGTCTCCAATTGTACTGCCTTCGAGCACTGGAGCTTTTTCCAGCTCCAACGACGCATCCTAGAAAGGTCGTAGTTAAATCGTCTACCATATTCTAGTGCCACAACTGGGATTGGTTCGAAAGCGCATGTCTTCCACAAAATAACAATTCTCTATAAAAAACACAACCGTTAAAGTTTGAATACAACAGTTAAATGAGTAAAAGTGTTTACACACATAAAGGATGCCGCTATATACCTAGACTGTTGTAGAAAAACCCAAGTAGAGTACTTGTGCAAATTCTTCTCCGTTACAATCTTGGGTGCATCCGTCTTCCAATCCATCATATCTGTATATAGCGTTAACTCATATGATTTTCCCACGGATATGCATTAAACAAGTCAAGATCGTCTACTATATCCAATATGAGAGAGTCTATGGCAATTCCTCTCTTCTTTCACCGCAACACCATCTCATATATTAATGCAAATCCCAGCTTGTACTTGTCCTGTATATCATTTGTTTCCAGCATGAATGCCTTAGACAGATGTTTCGGCTTAATGGCCCCGTCATAATCCCCAAAATATTTAGACCTCAGCCTGTCTGTAATTCTGAGCCTGCCCCTTTAGTCAGAGTCATCCCCGGGGTTTAAACCCGTAACAAGCGTGAACTCATGTAGTAAGAATCTAACAGCCCTGCTGTTTCCTACACCAAACCATAGTTCATTCTTGTTGCCATACTCAAGCTTGCGCAATAACATCGCGTGAATCAGTTGTGGGCTAACCTGGACATCTTTGATCTCGTATAGATTTTTGAAGCATGATGACAACAACAGTTGTTTATGTACCTCATCAAGTGCATTATACACCTCATCCAGTGTCGAAAGCCTAGAAAGCACTGATATTGTGCTCTTGAATCTATAGCATCTGTCCACAACAAACCACATCTTGCAGGCAACTTATACAGGTTACAACCTCAAACATAAAAAAGTTTAACAAGTAAAATAGGATACTAAACACGACTATCTCTATCTCGTCGAATTAACCATTCACTATATATAATACATGAATCAAACAATTATATTACAGGTTGTCATTCCATGTTTCATTCACACTTTATATGAAAGCATAGCTCTCCAAGTCTTCTTGTTCATTAAAATCTATATATCCTTAAATCAAGAGTGGATGTACCTATAGGTACCTCATTTGGGTTGTATTTTAATTTCCTTTCATTTTATGTATGAAAACACATGTATTAAGGCGCAAATGGGTACTTCCTAAGTGAATTCACTTTTCAAATGTCATGTACTTTTGTTTGTTTATCTTCGCTTTGGTGCAATCATGCCACCCAATAGATGCTTTACATGTGAAAACATTTTCATTTTTAAATTCTTAAAAAAATATTTCTCATTATGGATGATAGGCACGTTCCCTAGAATCAGTATACTTATAAGTTATGTCTCATCCGTTAGTCTTGATAGCCTATGACAGCCTATTATGTTAGCTAAACTAATTAGGAATTGAGAGAATAAGTAGATGTAAAAGCAAATCAAAGTTAAACAACATGATGGGTCGAAAAAAAGATGAATAACTTAAATTCACAAGTAAATTTAAGTTGGGTGATCTAATTTTACCAAATTGAAGATGAGAGACTCTGACACACGTCCTTTGATTTGTTCTCTCTTTATTTCGACCGAATTGCCATTTTGGGCCTTTATAATTGGTGGTAGAGCAAGGTTAAGTGTTTGGGCTTAAAATATAAAAATGAGATATTTAATGTAAAGCGCTGGATGAGATATCACTACATTTAAAGTAACAAATCTCTACTAAACAAAGCATATTTATAGGTAACTAAAAGAAAGAAATTTAAAGATGCTAAGTCTCATCAAAATCGTCATTCGTCATAACTAAAGGTCAGAAGTTTCGTACCTTAGACATAAATTTAATAGATGTCGTTACCAGTCTATCCATGTGGGATGAAGTTTAATAGAATAGTTGCTAGGACTAAATCCGAAATGATTAAACCTAATACATATAAGCAACTAAATGAAGTAGATATTGGAAGGTTCACTTTAGTAGAGATATTTGGAAAGCTTTTATTTGAAGGACTTGGAATGATAAAAAACTAACCAAGAGATTTGTCGTTCCACGGCTCTGAGGTTAACTTAGCATGGAAAAAAATGATCCTTGGTTCTCACATATAATAATAGGATTACTTTTATTGCTTGAATACAAGACCACGTGGCTCTTCCGATCTACAAGTCAATGCCTTTATTCTTTCATACTAAAAGTCCATTGTCGTTTGAATCCAAATCTTACCATGAGACTAAGTATCCCATACATATCTAGGTATACAATCTTTTGGGTACTCTGGTTTGAGTGCTTTCTATTATCTTGTAATCTCCATTTTCTTGTTCTATGGCTTTGAAGAGAAATTGAAATTTTGGTTCCTTAAATAGAAAAGGATTTGTTTGTATTATATAAGTGGAAACTAGAAGCCAACCCTTTGTTAACCTCTATCCTCTTTTGTTATTTGATCTATCCTAACAACTATGAAGGGGAAAGTTAAATACAAGGAACAATAAAATAAAACAAAATTGCATCCAACCTTCATGGATAGTACATACATAGTGGTCTAAATCTTGGGTGGATCATGCCAAAAAATAACAGGCCGAATCTAGCTATCATGGTTAGGGAGACATATACTCCTATAGATACTGGCACAAACCATCTTGTGGTGAGTTTTCAACCTCCTGCTATGCTTCACTTCATTGTTTATGCACTACTTCATTGTTTATGCACTTCTTAAATAATCAACCAAGTGAAGAGAAAACAAGAATCGCAGAAGTAAACAAAATTCAAACCCCATGGCTGTTGAAATAACTGTATTATTGCAAAGAGGAAATTGACAATATTCAATCAATTTGTCTCTTATTTGGCATGAGCTAAGGTTTTTACAAATTTTCTTATGCAAAAATTCACTTTACAACTGCAACATTCGCAAATTCCATAACACAAATTTCTTATTAACATCAAAATTATAGAATTTAATTTATGGTAGAGACCGGTTCCCTTACTTTCAACCTTTTTGCTAAACTCGTCTGCCACTTTCTACACCAAGCTTGAGAGGCTGCTCGAACACTTGAATAGAATACTAGCCATAGAGGAGCGCGAAATTTGAATTTCTTCAATAGAGATAGCGATCGAGATGGGGTTTCTGTCGATAAGGGAGAAGAGAAGAGAAGACTGACGTTCAAAGGGGGGTTTTGTCGCTCCCAGAGTTTTCAAACCCTTTGCTTTGAATGTTTTTTTTTTTTAATTGGTGGACAAGGCTGGTTAGACGGTGAAAGGGCCAAAAAAGATAAAAAACTGAGTGTCGCGGCATTTTCTACTAAATTTCCACAATAGGAAATTGAGGAGAAATCCTTTGGGATAATTCTATTGGTGCCAATTGTGGGTGTGTGGGGACCATTCACGTAAACAATTCTTCACACTACGGAATTTTTTTGTTTCTGTATGCCGCTTTTTGGCTGGTCCTTACCTTACTAAAAAAAAGATCTACATGGCAGGATTATCCATGGCACACGTGATGGGAGATCATTAAGGAGATCTATACACAATAAGCTTCTTGTATGTCGGGATACACAGGTATCTTAATAATTTCTCATCACGTGTATGTATAACGAGATACATCTGGCGGTAGATCATTAATGTGGTCCTTACCATAAATGAGAGGTTTTTTTTTGGGACTCTTGGATGTTGGATCATAGAGATGGAGTAGTATGAAAGAAACGTATATGCAATGTCTGAATCCGGATCTCCCACCACCTAATATATAGTAGGAGATCATTTTTACTTGGGTAAAAAATTTAAATTTAGATTCTTCCTCTTGGAATGGCAAATAGTAATGTCAACTTGGGTGTCAAAATTTTTTATTAGGTCACATTACGCGACTAATATTTTAAGAAAATCAACCACTAGTATTAGAAAGTTTTTAGCGATTTTAAATACTACATATAAGGATGGCAATGGAGTAAGGTTGGGGTCGAGCTGTCGTTACATATGAAGTTTTTTGCTTGCCCCTACCCGCAACCTACTAAAAATCAGAGGAAGATCGGGGTCAAGGCAATGTTTCACTATATTTGTAACTTTTTATAATAATTTTTTAGATTTTTTAAATGTTTTGCATATTTTTACTTATTTTATAAAATATTTTTAATTTAAACGAGCACGGTAAGCCCGACTTGCTGTCACCTGAAATGACCGGACATGATCGACCCCCACCAACTAGCGATGCAATATTTTCTTTTTACTTGATTCAGATTAGGGGGTTTGGAATTTTATAAGAAAACAGATAGAGCTCTAAATTTGAAACCAGACTGTTAATTAAGTAATGTCAACTCACATGTGTCAGATGAGTTGTCATCACGTGATTTGCACTCTGGCTCTAAATTCGGAGCCCTATCTGTTTCAATAGCGGACTCAAGGAGGTTCTGCATGTTTTTTTGTCAAATTGAGTGAATTTACTAGTTTTTCTATGATGTCCATTGGACGCAATTTATAGAGTCCATTGCATTATAAGGCCACTGTCCATAAGACACATTAGAGGGAATGGGTCATCATCTTCCAATGTGTTCAATTGACATTTGCCACATAATACATTGGACTTTATAAAATGGTGTTCAATGGACAACATAGAATATACCCTTATTTAACATCCTCAACTGTGCATTTGATTTACCAGTTCATCTTTTCATAGGTAAATCTAGAAATTTAATTTACACGAACGGTAACACAAAAGATTATAAATTTAATAGGACTAATATAAATTTTGATGTTTTTAAATATAAATTAAAAAAAATTTGGGCCGACACAGGCTTTATCCACCCAGGCATCTTTTGTCATTCATTGAATTTGTATCATTGACAGTAAAAAACATGTTGATATTTTATTGAGTCATGTAATGCTAGAAATGATCTAACACTAGTGATTTGACGTGATATCAATTACTGATAAGTACATATCACCACCTCTCACGAATCACATCAGTTGCTGAAATTACGCAATGGTGCCTCATTTCTACTTGTGATTATTATTTTAACAAAACGAACTACTTGTATTAGAAAAATTTCAATCATTTTAATGTGCATTTGATTTACTAGCTCATCTTTTGTCTTTGATTGTATTTGTATCATTCATTTTGGCTAGGTTCAGGAAGGTCGATTGTAAGAAACTATAATTAATATATATAGGATGTAAATTATAAAGAGAAATAAATTTGTGGCAGATATTTAATTAGTGATTGTAATTGATTAAATATCAAAGTAGTAGTCAAATCAGTGACAGTGAAATTATAATGTGTCTATAATAAAAAATCAAAAAAGTACATACTAATCAAATTTGGTTATTTTTGTATTACAATTTGCTAAAGGCGACATATTTTTAGCATCACAAAGAAATTGTAGGAGGAGAGAATCAAAGAGCCTAGTAGATATACAACTTGGTCTAACACCAAGAATGTTGCGAGCATCTTGCCTATCACTTCAGCGGTGCCAGCGGATCTAGCCAAGTCAAGCCATATGTGGTCCTTCACAAATTATTCCATTTTAATTTTACGGTTGAATCTACTTCAAAAATAATATACTAGTCATCGACTTTAAGGTTGCTTTCCCATGTATATAAAAATATAATATTCATCTGTTTTCAAAATTCTTTGTCATTCTCGTTTTTCTTAAATCTTACATTAAGTTTTGTGAAAATGTATAAGCACCGGACGTCTAGTACCATTATGGTACAAGACAAATTATGTAGTGTAATATCGGATATTAATTTGATTTAAGGGGTGTGTTGACATATTGAATCAATGTTTGGTATTCTTACAAGATGTGTGATATTTGAACATTCCTAATCACTTTCCAGTGTAAAAAAAAAAAGTAGTTTTTCAGTTCTAGTAACACTGATAATCACGAAGTTCTTCCCCTACCTATATAGAAATTTTTCTATAAAACCAAAATGGCTTTTTTATAAAACCAAGAAGTGTGAGCTGGCGTGTACACCCAAGCAAAAGAAATGCCATGTAAATCTATATATTTCCACCAAAATTTCAGACAGGCCCCATATGAAAACTTAACTCAAAATAAAAAATTTGACCCCATTTTTTACTGTGATTTCGTGAAAACCAAACCCACACACCATTATCTCATCTCTCTCTCTCTCTCTCTCTCTCCCCGATATGCAAAGACTCCCCCCTCTGGTCTGCAGAATCGCATGCGACGAAGCCCACAGAAAACCAGTCTCCACCGACCCAGAGCTACACATGGAGTTTGTTTGTTTAGTTTCAAAGAATTCAGAGAATTGAGTGGATATTCTGTAATCTTCAGCGCACCCAGTATAAAAGATGTAAATTTCGTGTGCCTTCTCTTCTTCAGGATTTGTCTTGTTTAACGTTGAAATGTGTAGGTGTGGAAGAAGAGAAAAAAGCAAAAGTAATATTTGATATTGGCAAAGGAGGTTTCTGGTTTTCATTTTTTTATCTAAAATTATAAGATAATCTACTAGCCAAGGAGCAAACAGAAATATATGATGGTTTTGTTAGCTTTTGCTTAACAGTAGTTGTTATACCTCTCATTGCTGTGATCAAATTACTATATGTCAATTTCCATGTATTGTTTGTGATCTCATATTAAGGTGTATGTTTTTAGAGAGTTAAATTGTACATGTGAGATAATTACCAAAACCTAGAGCTATAGCATCAATTTGCGTCATTCTGGCCTTGATATACCGCAACTGGCATAGACTGTATAGAGATAGTCGGCGATTAGACGAGCTGGTAATTCACAAGCACAGGACAAAAAATTTCATCACTTTCTAGCACTACTGTGTCACATGGACCAGCAACAGGGGATAGTTGTAGAATGGAGAACAAAGGGGAAGAGAAGAAATGGAAGAGGACCAACGACCAACTGAAAATATAGTGAGACAAATGGTACCGTTTAGCTGAGAAAGAATATCCTTTCAGCTTGTTACGTTTTTATTATTTAAACATGCTTTCATTTCCTTAGTAATAAAAAAGTAGATTTCTTATTTTTAGGATCACTATGAATTGTATCCGGAATTCTCCCTAAACCGTCTGCTTCTCATCCCCATTCCCAGTCTGTAATTCTTCTCTCAACCCTATATTTCTTCTGATTCTGTAAGTTTTTCACTATATTAATAGAATTCCTCAGCTGGGCTTCAACCCAGCTGAGTTTTGTGGCTGTATGTTGATTATTTCTGGGTTGGGACTCCAGTTGTTGATCAACTGTGACAATGGTATCAGAGCAGGCCGTGAATCTGGGTAGTAGTGAGGACGTGGAGGAATTCACTCGTAAGTGTGAGTTTGATATGCATGCCATGAATGAGAAAATTAAGGCGAAAATGGCTAGATCTGAAGAGAAAATAAAGGAATTAAACGAGATTGTGAAGCGACATTATCTGCTGGCTTAGAAAAATGCAGAGATAAATGATGACAGGCATTGAAATATAGAGGAGTCCATGGTGGAGATTAGGAAAATAATGGATATGTTGGTGGCTAAAATTGAATTCGTAGCATCCAATGAATTAGTGAATGAAAGGAGTACTACTAAGATCAGTGGAAAGATGGGGCAATTCATAGGGCAATTCACAATAGCTGCAACAGATGTATGTGATCTCAGGTATAGTGTATCTCTGGATTCTTTACTTAGGATTGGAAATGAATGGGAAGCAACTGACTGTGAAGATGCAAAGAATTGGACAAAAAATTTTCAAGTTGAGGGGAGGTTGGAGACATGTTTTTCAAGACTTTATCTAATGATAAATCCCCTTCATTCCCTCCTCCCTAACTTGAAGCTCCATCTCCCCTGTTGTGCCTTTCTTGGACCGAAACAAGGCAAAGTTGCATTGCTTGGACAATGAACTAATGACGGGCATTGCACGAGTAATCTACTTCAATCCCAGCTAGGAATAACACTTGTAGCTCAAATAGGTCAGGTGGTGGTTGATTGGCTGACCAAGTATGGCCATTTCCTAGCTTTAAGCCACCCATTTGAAACCCTCTATGGTGTGTCGCCTTCTCAATTGGCTCTAGGTCTTTATTTGCAAACTAAGGTGGCTGCTGTAGAAGACGTTCTGCAAGAAAGAAAGGAGATGGAGAGGCAGTTAAACGAGTGCTTGGCTTGGGCAGAACTAGAATGAAACTATATGCTGACCAGAAGAGAACTGAAAGACAATTCCAAGTAGGAGATTGGGTATATCTGAAGCTCCACCCTTATCAACAACAATCTTTGGCTAAAAGGCTCAATCAGAAACTTTCTCCAAAATACTATGGCTGTATCAAATTGCAGAAAAACTTGGTTCTGTCGCTTACAAATTGACTTTACCTGCAAGCTCCAAACTCTATCCTGTGTTTCATGTATATCAAACTGTGGCTGTGACTGATTTGCCTCCAGTTGAGTCCGATGAGCACCTCATTTTGATCCCTGAGGCACTGCAATAGGTCAGAAACATTCCTAACGAAGGCAGACAGAAGTTCAGTGGTTGGTGAAATGGCAAGGGAAAGGTGCTGAAGAAACTACTTGGGAAAGTGCTGAAGTTATGCTCACCAAATTTTCCCTCTTTGACCCTTGGGGACAAGGTCAATCTAAGGAGGAGGGATGTCACATGGACCAGCAACAGGGGGTAGTTGCAGAATGGGGAGCAAATGGGAAGAGAAGAAATGGAAGTGGACCAAACGACCAACTGAAAATGCAGTGAGATAAATGGTGAAGTTTAGCTGAGCAAGAATATCCTTGCAGCTTGTTACGTTTTTATTTGTTAAACACGCTTTCATTTCCTTAGTTATAAATAAGCAGATTTCTTATTTTTAGGATCATTATGAATTGTATCTGGAATTCTCCCTAAACCGTCTGCTTCTCATCCCCATTCCCAATCTGTAATTCTTCTCTCAACCCTATATTTCTTCTGATTCTGTAAGTTTTTCACTATATTAATGGAATTCCTCATCTGGGCTTGTTGAACCCAGCTGAGTTTGTGGCTGTGTGTTGATTATTTCTGGGTTGGGACTCCAGTTGTTGATCAAGTGTGACAACTACTTAAAGCGACCTCTTGAAGGTAACTTAGGTCGGCGGGGACTGGTTTTCTGTGGGCTTCGTCGCCGGAGGCTTCAAGTCGCCTGCGATTCTGCAGACCGGAGGTGGGCGACTGTGTAGATTGAAGAGAGAGAGAGAGAGAGAGAGAGAGAGAGAGAGAGAGAGAGAGATGAGATAATGGTGGGTAAGTTTGGTTTTCACGAAATCACAGTAAAAAATGGGGTCAAATTTTTTATTTTGAGCTTTCATGTGCGGGCCCGTCTGAGATTTTGGTGGGAATACGTACGTCCATCTGGCATTTCTTTGCTTGGGTGTACACGCCAGCTCACACCTTTTGGTTTTATAAAAAAACCATTTTGATTTTATAGAAAAATTGACCTTTATTGGCACCAAAAGGAATTCTTTGTTGTTTGTCTTTTTCTTTTTTTTTTTAAATTCTCTGACATTATTATTATTATTTTCTCCTCAAGACCCGTATTATCTTCTTCCTCATACCTCTGTGTCGCAGTTTTTCTACAAAAACTTAAGCTTTTTGTAAGGGAGCTCAAAATTTGATATGGCATGCCAAAGTGGACAGTGACCCCACGCCACATATGCAATGAAATTATCCCAATTTTTTACCAGGCCCCACCTCAAAAAATTTAAAATCTATAAAACCCCCCCCCAACTCAAAAAAATGTCAGAACACCACCCAACCCCAGAACCTAATTCGATCCCTCTCTCCTGAGCTCCTCCTCCCTTCCTACACAAACAGATCGAGCCGTTGCCCACACGCCGGAGCGCCGGCGAAGCAGCTTCGCTGACGGAGAACCCCACCGGCGGCTTCCTTTTGTGACGGAAAAACTGGCCCCCAAATCTCTCGCTCTCTTGTTCAAAACACAGCTCCAACACCCCGCACTCCCTCCGCGATTTCTGCCAGACCGGCCGGCGACTCAGCGTCGGCGACGAGGCAGATCCCCGGTCCCAGCCTTCTCCTCCCAAAAATAAGCTTTTGCACATAGAAGAAATTCTATCTTTCGATGGCTTTTGCAGCATTTCCTTCAGAAAACTTGAAAGCTTCATTCTCTTACATTTCAACATTTGCCTTGAATCTTGGATCCGGCGCTATTCATTGTGAGTATGAAAATCTTTGTATCAAATTTTCACCCCTCCTTGGTTTTTGGGCTCTATCTTAGATACTTGGATTTTTTTAGGTTCAACGTGAAAGATAAATGACCTGCTGTGTTGGTTGTATCTTTTAGTGATATTAAGCTTTTGATTTATTTATTTATGTGATAATCTAAAAGCAGTGAAATCAAATAGCCCTTTTGTCACATATAAAGCTAGATGTAGCTATTCTTAAGAGTTTTGATAATGCACACTAAAGATTAATTCATGATTTCATGTTTCTGTACAAGTTATTATGTAACTTCCTTTTCCTCTGTCGTAAATCGTTCTTTCTTTGTTATTCTCACGAATGAGATTATTTCTTGCAGGCAAGCTTTAGATTTAATTCATATTTACTTTACGAGAATCATTTAGACTGGGGTATTGTAACTAAGCTAGGATTTCCACGCATTATGATGCACCTTGCGTCAAGTGAAGATGCAGTAGTATATGAATCTGCACTTCAAGGCCTTCTTAAGATAGTTCGATTCAGGTCAGGCAATCTGGACTCTATTTCAAGTGAGGAAGATAACAAACTGAAGCAGATTCTAGTAGAACGGCTTCAAGGTATTGGTGAGATGTCGGCTAAAGATCTAGGGGCTGCCCGAGAGGAAAGGCATATTGTTGACTCCCTTTGGCGCTTAGAATGAGCCATCTTCCCTCCAAGAACAAGGGCTTCTTGTTCTGCCAGGAGAAGATGCACCTCCGCCATATGTAGCCAGTAGGCATTTTGAACCTCCGCTCCGAGCGTAGGCAGCTAACCGAAGTTACGATGCCGGATCTACTACCAAAAAGGAGGAGGCTCGGTTATTACATGGTCCCAGCCCCTTGTTCGGCAATTCCTCCTAATCAGCCATTGGAGATAGAATGATAGATAAATCTGTTTTGTCTTCTGTTATGTTAAAATCTTGATAAAAACATATTAGCCTATTACTACTAAATGGAAGCTATTTTTCTATCTTCCAACATTCAACTTCTGTAACAAGTTCTCTCATGTATTTCATTTTTGTCTCTTCATCAGTTTTTGTCACTGGTTCCTCTACTAGTTCGCATTGAGATACATGGCTGTCTAGAGTCGAGACCCGTGCTTCTTGTAGATTTAACAATGAGAGTAAAACACCATACTATTATTCAGGCTCCTTGTCAAGGAGCTTGTCTTAAAGAGATTTCTATGGAACAACAGTCAATCTATGTTCTATTACAAAGTACCGGAACACCAAAGCAACATTCAATGGCTCATTGAATTGAAACTACAACTAGAAACGATCGGCAAATTCGAGTTGTTCTAAGCATTCTGATTCCATGTCCCCAATGAAAGGCACGAACACATTTTCGTTGATTCTTCAAAGAGGAAGATCAACACCTTTCCCAACCTCCACTCCAATTATCTGAAGTATTCCCTTGTTCAAAATCTGAAAAGAACCCACCAAAAAACAGAGGAATTCATTCATGCTATAAATCAGATAGAGCTCTTACTAATTGGAACATTTTGGAAGAGAACTAACCAATGCAGCAATGAAATCCCAATGAGGCCAATCATACAGGCTCTGGAGTTCCAAATCTCAGCCGCTCTTGTGAATCCAAGAAATGACGCCTGGCGTTTGGGCTCCTGTTTCACTAATTCCACCTGAAAAATCCGAACATTTTCAGTATGACATCCATTATTTCCCTTCAATTATTTTTCAATCGACATAAAGAAGAAAACCGGACAGGAAGATATGCACATATTCCGACAGGAAGCTTTACTGCTTGAATCTTGAAAGAGACCCTTTTCTGCGAGATTCTGCGACATGGATTCTGTGCATGAACAAGTAGAAGTTTGTGGCTGGGGGGCTGAAATTTGAGAGATGGAAATGAAAGGAAAGCAACTGAAGAAAATACTGATGAAGTTGCCATTAGGCCCTCTTTCTTGATTTCTTGTCAGGAGATTTCACCTTGAAATCAAGCCCGGGGGGACCCCGGGGGGGGGGGGCGTTGGAGCTATGCTTTGAACGAGAGAGCGAGAGATTTAGGGGCCGCTTTTTCCGTCACAAAAGGAAGCTGCTGGTGGGCTTCTCCGTCTGTGGAGCTACTTCGCCGGCGGTCTGGCGTGTGGAGTACGACTCGATCTGTTTGTGTGGGGAGAGGGGAGGAGCGGATCCAGATCTGCTGTCCCCAAATCCCGTCTCACTTGCTGTCCGTCCAATAAACTTCTTACACGTGTTTAATTAATTAATTAATTAATATTTGATTAACTAAGAAAATGCTGACTTGTAAATTAAATAAACACGTGTAAGGATTTTATTGGACGGACAGCAAGCGAGACAGGGTTTGGGGACAGCAGATCCGGACCCGGGGAGGAGCTTAGGAGAGAGTGATCGAATTAGGTTTTTGGGTTGGGGGGTGTTCTGAAATTTTTTGGAAGGGGTGGGGTGGTTATTTTACAGATTTTAAATTTTTTGAAGTGGGGCCCGTAAAAATGAGGGGAATTTCCTTGCATATGTGGCGTGGGGCCGTCTATCCACTTTGGCATGCCACATCAAATTTTGAGCTCCCTTACAAAAAGCTTAAGTTTTTGTAGAAAAACTGCTTTGTGTCAAACCTTGCTGTCAATTAAAAAAAAAAAAAAAAAAGAAAAGGAAAAAAGACGGTATTCTGGTAATTTTCTTTTTTCTATAAAAAGAAGAATACGTCTTGAAAAAACACGGAAAACGTAAGAAAACATTAGGTGGCGTCTCGATCTCCTCTTCCCTCAGTCGGAGAGGAGTCCTTATTTTGGTAAAACTTCTAAATGACACTAATTCACGCCCCAATTTCCCCTTCACTTTACTGTCTCTGTCTGATCCGAAGCAATCAACGCCAAATCTAGCTGTACATCTGCCGCATCGAACAGTATTATAGATCCTGAAGTCGAACCTGCAAAACCCATTTCATCATATAGTATATTGTTTTCCTTTTCCCTTGTAAGATCCCGCAAGATTAGTAATTTTATTGAACAGCAGATAGTTCCTCAAAGGAAGAACAACGGAAAGAAACCATTTGTTTAATCGATTGCTTTTGTAAGGTTTGAATCAGGTTCCACAATGAGATTGTGATAATTTGGAATTTGGGGTTCTTCTGTGAGTACTTAGTGATGGCGACGTCGGAGGCGGCTGTGGCTGCTGCCGCGTCGGATTCGTATAAGGGGATGTCGTCGGACAACATAAAGGGGTTGGTGCTGGCGTTGTCGTCTAGCATATTCATTGGCGCCAGCTTCATCGTAAAGAAAAAGGGACTAAAGAAAGCCGGTGCCTCTGGCATCAGGGCGGGTACTTGCTTCTTGTATTTATTCTTACAGTTTCTTATTCATCTTAACTTCTTTGTTGGAAATGTGGAAAATTGATGCCACTTAGTTGTTTCTATGACACTGAATGGAGTAATGCTATTGCTGTATAGGATGATCGGTAACTGCTGCCCTTATGTTGCGATTGTGCTTTAGTTGTTGAGATCTTGGGTTTTCTATTGTGGTATAAGAAATGCTGGACATATCGATTGGTGCATTTTGGCTTATTTGCTTGAAAATTTTATTCTTGTTGCAATGATCAAGCTGGTGGGAATCTGCTTTACAAAATTAGTTATATGGATAATTTTAGGTGTTTGGTTGGAAAATGTGTTGTTACCTTGAGAGTAATGTATAGTACGTACGTCTTTTTAGCTGCAGCAGTTGTCTTCCTGAGCTGAAACTGTGGAGTGGTCTGAAACGTTTTGACCACCTCAACTTCATAATTCTGAATTCTGTACTACAAGTTGTTAGTTTAATTAACACATGCAATTGTAAAATGTTCATGTTTGGAGACATTTTTTGTTTGAAACCCAATGTCCTAATTCATTTTTCAAGTTATGCAAGTTAGCACTGGCTTTTGTCTCAATTTTTGTCTAAGTCACTTGCAGCAATTCTTTATTTGTGTCATCAAAGTTTTGAAGATCGCGACCGGAACCCGCCTCAAGTCCCGCCTCAGACTGAGGTGGTGGAGTCACGCCTCAAGGCATTGATCATGAGGCAAATTTTTCAAGGCTTACGCCTCAGTTAAGTAAGGCATGCGCCTCGTGACACCGCCTCAACATTTCTGAGGTGCACGGTCCTTAGTTCTTCAAACTTATTTGCTTTGGTTTAGGCATGAGCTTAGAAAACACAAACATCTTAATTATTTTTATGCTAGAGGCAGCTCATTGGCAGTTACAATAATAAAAAAGAAATCATATGCAAAGATAAACTTAAAGAAAAGCTTGCTGCCCTAGCTAAAACAATAGTATTATTTTCTTTGTATTGTTGCTTTTTCTTATAAGCTTTGTGTTTGCACTTTGAAATATTAAAATATGAAATTTGAACATTACATATACTTGGTTATGAGTTTATATAGCATTTCAATAAATTTTTTACTTTTTTGGCTTATGGCGAGGCTTACACCTCGAACCTGCCTCGAGGCTTATGCTTCGCCTCATCTTAATTATTTTTATGCTAGAAGCAGCTCATTGACAGTTACAATAATAAAAAAGAAATCATATGCAAAGACATACTTAAAGATAACCGTGCTTCCCTAGCTAAAACAATAGTATTGTTTGCTTTGTATTTTTGCTTTTTCTGATAAGCATTGTGTTTGCACTTTGATATATTATAATATGAAATTTGAACATTACATATACTTAGTTATGAGTTTATATAGCATTTCAATAAATTTTTTACCTTTTTGGCTTATGGCGAGGCTTACAAATCGAACCCGCCTTGAGGCTTATGCTTCGCCTTATGGAGAAAAATCGCCTCAGTTCCCATTTACGTTTTTTAAAACCTTGTGTGTCATGTTGATGTCTCATTGCCCTGAGCTAAAAGATATTACTTTTTTTGACAGATTCATCATTTGTTGAACTAATAGATCTACCCACTTCCCTCAAGTTGGTAATCTGACGCCGGTCCATTATAGCGGATCATCAATGTAAAAGCTACGCTCATCAGCTTACCGCGTAGTAGATATTATTAGGTTATCAGTAAACATAGTTGTAATCCTATATAGGGTGTTCTATGTGTCCTTTGCATCAGATGCTGAAGAAATCTTCTAAAAACTTAACCAACTCTACTGTATCAGCCATTCATTTCTCGTTGCGAATTCGTTAGGCTGTATTTTCTCAATAAATAGAGCAGCCTGTCATTGCCACGTCGATCAGTGAAGTTGCTGAGAAAAGTTATTGTCTCGGGAGATTGTATTTGGGTGAACCTTATGTATTGTTCACACATATGAAATAATTACGATTATAAGTTTGTGTGCACCCTCTGATTTCCCAGCAACTATTGCTTCCACATTTCTTTGTGATTTATAATCATCTTCTATGTATTCATTAGTCAGTGTAACTATGCTTGATCTTTCCTTAGTTTGTTTCCTCTTTGTTTATCGAATGTGCCATGTTCCCCTTTTCTTTTCTTTTTTTTCTTTATCTTTTCTTTTCTTAATCAAGTCGTCAATTTTCTTGTACTTAGATATCTTTCTTCTCAGGGGTTGGAGGGTACTCATACTTGTACGAACCGCTTTGGTGGGTGGGCATGATAACAAGTAAGTTACTAATTTCTTTTGTATCTTAACAGCTTTTTTAATCACCAATGACAAGTGATTACTTTTGTGTTGGTTAAGAATACTTAAATTAGATATTTATTGGTTGGTTAGCTGATTTTCAGCGCTTGTTATTAGTGGTTCAGTTATGTTACTATTATTTTGTTAATGCTACTTGTCAATCTATTTCTGTTTCAATATTTATTAGGTCAGTCTGTTTTATGTTTTAATAGCATAATAAACTTCTGATTTTCTATTTTATGTTTTAATAGCATAATAAACTTCTGATTTTGGATTACATAGATGTTTTATGGTTGTTTTGAGTATAATTGTGTATTTTTATAATATCAAATTGTTTGTTGATTTCTCTTTAGGTACTCCCCTTAATACACCTCTAGATAAAATGCTTTCTGTTGTGGATCTGCCATGACTCTCAACCTTGGATTTAAAGATTTAAACCCTTTATCCCCATATATATACACTTCACTAGTTCATGATCCAACAAATATAAGATGATTTGTTCAGGAAGTCCCCCACACCACCACCGCCACCTCCCCTACCGCTTACCCTGCAGCCTGCAATAATTTCTTATTTTCTTTTGTCTTTTTCCTTTGTCTGTGCTCGATTTACTAAAGCTAAGAGATATATGGATACTCAATGTTGATTGCAGTGATTGTTGGAGAAATTGCCAATTTTGCAGCTTATGCATTTGCACCAGCCCTTCTGGTCACTCCTCTTGGAGCGCTCAGCATTATTATTAGGTTGAGTATCATCTTGGTACACCTAAGTATGTATGATTCTCAAATTCCACTACTGATCACCCTGCACTTTCTGCAGTGCGGTACTTGCGCACATTATTTTACGAGAGAAGTTACACATTTTTGGAATTCTTGGTTGTGCTTTGTGTGTTGTGGGTTCCACCACGATTGTTCTACATGCTCCCCAAGAACGTGAAATTGAATCTGTAAAAGAAGTATGGGATCTTGCTACTGAGCCAGGTAATCCTAGTTATACTCAGAAGTCTGAACCATTTGTTTTCTTATATTGCAGTATACTTGTAAACTACTGATTGTTATCATGTTTTACGTGTCCATTTTTCATTCTTCATCGCTCAGCTTATTGACTAAGTTTTGTGCTGCAGCTTTTCTCTTTTATGCAGCTTTGGTGATCACAGTTGTGTGTGTTCTAATATTTCACCATGTCCCTCAATATGGCCAGACACATGTAATGTGCTACATTGGTGTTTGTTCGCTAGTTGGTTCTTTATCGGTAGGTACTGTTCTTTCTGAGATCTTCTCCAGTGTGATACCTCACTCCATGAAACTTTTAGTTCTGCATGAATATTTACGAATTGGTGAATGCTCTGGCAGGTCATGAGTGTCAAAGCACTTGGAATCGCATTAAAGCTGACATTGTCAGGAGTGAACCAACTGATTTATCCCCAGACATGGACCTTTGCTTTGGTTGTCACTGTTTGTGTGCTTACCCAAGTGAATTATTTGAATAAGGTATAGAAGCATTATTTCGGTTCTCATTATTCTCTTTTTACCCCGTTGATAAATAGCGTAATCGGCTTTAAACTTGCCTCATTTTTTTGTTGAGAAGTAAAAGAACATGGTTGATGGGTGTTTGATCCTCGTTATACTTTTCAATTATAATAGGGGAATTATAATGAGGTGAAATGAGTGGTGGAGATGTAATGTTTGTTTGAAATGTGTGGTTGTAGTTGAGTAGATGTCAAATCAGTGGTAGGTAAAATTATAATGAGGAAAAGAAAACAAGGATAAAAAACTAACAAGCCAAAAAGATAGCTGGGCCAGTAACCCTATTTCCACACAACTGGCCCAGGTACTATGTTCATCGGTCTCATGTCACATAATTTCGACATATATTAGGATCAAATTGAGGTATAGCATCATTCTGTTGCAAAATTATTTTTTCTTGTTAGATGAATTCCTCGTTCTCTATGCTTCAAAGTTCTGGTGGCATAAAATTTTTCTTGGTCTGACTGTTCTGAGTTTTATATCATTTCCGTATCTATTTTCTTATATTCAGTGAATCTTCAATGCAGGCCATTGACACATTCAATACAGCTGTTGTTTCACCGATTTACTATGTCATGTTCACCTCCTTGACTATATTGGCAAGTGTAATCATGTTCAAGGTAGTCATGCTTCTGATAGTTCCATAAGCATATAATTTTTCAGAAAGAATGGACCTCAACTTCGCTGTATTACAGTTCTGTTGAATATCTGCCATTGGTTTTTTTTGTTAGGATTTTATCATCCCTCAGTTGAGAATGATCTCAAGCTTGTTATTTTGAACAGGACTGGGACAGGCAGAATCCTACTCAGATTGTCACTGAAATGTGTGGATTTATTACCATCCTTTCTGGAACATTTCTCCTTCACAAAACAAAGGATATGGTTGACGGTATGTGCTAAATTCTTTGTTATGGGGATTATAGTGGCTGATACAGCCTCCCCAAGGCAAGAAGGGGATAAGAAAATAATTGGGTATTTAATAAAGCTGGTAAGAGTTAGGAACTTGCTGGTGCATCACTCTTAAGATGTTCAGTGGCTTGATATTAAAAATTCTTCGGAGGATTTCTTTTCTTCTCTATTATTATTATTATTATTATTATTATTATTATTATTATTATTATTATTATTATTATTATTATTATTATTATTATTATTATTATTATTATTATTATTATTATTATTATTATTATTATTATTATTATTATTATTATTATTATTATTATTATTATTATTATTATTATTATTATTTTCTTTTCAATTTCATTGAAAAATCAAACAGTCACCGTTTTTGACTAACTTAACAACTAAAAATTAAGAATTTTCATTTTTGAGCAATTTAAAATATATATCAAATTATATTAACTATTTAGTTCTTTCAC
>CAVNYN010277044.1:0-12188 GCA_963692815.1 Nyctanthes arbor-tristis
TAAAGGATTTTATTTTTTTCCCGTACAACAAATCCTTTTTCATCTTTTTATTCAGTCATTAATCATTATTACGTATTTGGTTGAAAAGCCCGTAATCACAACTACGATACCAAAACCCTACTTTATACCTCCAATTTTATCAATCACTGAATCCGACTAGCAAGGATCTTAGCAATGTAAGTCTCTAGCTAGCTAGAAACCTGTTGAACCTTGAGACAAACTTGATCATTGTGTTGAAGTGACTAATGAACCTTCATGCCTTTTCTTTTCAGATAGATTTCTAAATTCATTCTTGGGGTGATTGGCTATGTGTGTGTGTGTGTAGAACCCATAGTATATACTCCCTCCGTCCCGAATATATAGGCCTCTACTCCTTTTGGGGATGTCGCATATATATAGTCCCCATTTTTAAGTCTAATTTGTACTACCTCCGTCTCAAAAAAGATGGTCAATCTTTCCTCTTTCATCCGTCCCAAAATATGATCCAGTTTCTTTTTTAAAAAGTAGTTGAAATATGAGTTCTTTTATATACTCTCATTTAATACGCATAATTATTAAAAAAATAAAATTATTAAAATGAAATAATTAATAAATGAAAGGGCATAATGAGTAAATGATGTTAAACTTTACTTTTTCAATACTATTAAATGAATTTTTCTTAATCTGTGTGCAAAGTTGATAGGGACCATCTTTTTAGGATGGAGGTAGTATTATTTTACTAATTAACACATCTAATACTTAGTTAAAACTATTAATTTTAAATTATACTCATTAAATAAGAGTAAGTTAGAAAAACATACTACGTGAAGAAACTAAGTGGTCTATATATTTGAAAAGTAGTATAAAATATTATAAAAGTTTATTATGTCTAATATTGCCACGACTGAACCCGCTCTAGAGCTAATCTTTGCTTATTTCTAGAGCTAGTGTGCATGTGTTTGAATCTATAATAAGAGAGAGAGAGAGAGAGAGAATGAGTAGCTTTGAATGCTGGAGGTTTGTTTAGTACTGTGATTAGTTTGATAAAATTTAAAATTTAAAAAGTAAGAAAAAAGGGATAAGGTGGTAGTATGCCACTTAGCGTGCTTATTTGTGTCCAAACTCTGTTGTTCAAATGTACAAATTGGTAGGACCAAATTTTTTAATGAGTTCGTTGACTTGATCATAGATTTCTTTTGGTTATCAGCACATCAAATACTATTTCCTCCTCATAAAGATAGTCAAATATTTTTCTTTCATTTATTTCAAGATATATACCATTTTCTTATATGTACTATTTGATATGTATTGTTATAAGCAAAATAAAATTATTAAATTAGAATAATTAATAAATGAAACTATATAATAGAAAAAATGATCTGAAAATTTATTTTTCATATAATATTAAATAAACTTTTTTAATCTCTGTGCAAATTAAAAAAAAAAAAGAATTTTTTTGAGACGGGGTAATATTTGTTAGGAGGGATATTTTAATATACATGTATTTGTATATAAACAGGTATATAACTCTTCCCTTTCTGTGTGTATCTCTGTGCCTGTCTTTGTCTCTCCCACTCTCTCTCTTCTGATTTGTCCCTCTTTTTGGCAATGATTCTACAGCTCTTTCTCTCCCTCCCTCGTCTGTGTAGTCTGAAATTATCAAAATAAAGAAACAAATTTCTCTCTCTAGCCATCGATCATCCCTTTTTTCCAAGCTTCAGCACCTACACTTCCCATTTTCTCCTCTTTTTCTCTGTAATTCTGCACCCTATATCCAGAAAGTTGCATCTTCTCAGATCCCAACATATACAAAAAAGCCTCCATCCTCTCTCTCTCTCTCTGTATGTATCTGCTGTATCTATATATTTACAAGTGGTCCTGAAATCTTGAAACGCCACTTTAATTGCTGTACTATTTCTTAAAGCAAAAGGTGAAGAAGAAAAGAAAGAAAAGAAGCGTTATGCAAGAACAAGGCATAACCATGATGGGTTCTGGTGGCGGCGGCGCCGACGTTTTTCTGGCGGTCTCCGGCGAGCAGCTCCACCAACTGAAGGCGGAGATCGCCTCCCACCCACTGTACGAGCAGCTTCTCTCGGCCCATGTAGCTTGTTTACGGGTGGCGACGCCGATTGATCAGCTCCCTCTTATTGATTCTCAACTCGCAAACTCTCATAATATCTTGCGTTCTTACACTCATCACAACGCTCTTTCTCACTCCTCCCTCTCTCTGCATCAGAGGCAAGAACTTGACAATTTCTTGGTACGTTTCTTCTTCTTCAAATAATAATAATAATTATTATATATATATATTTTTGCAAACATTACTATTATATTATTATTATTAGTAGCTTGAAATATATGTGATACTTTATCTTGGATTTGGGTATATTTCATTTCACTGTCAATATATAGAAAATAATTTTTAGAAATCATGGTAAAAAATAAGGAATAAGGTCTTAAAACCCTAGAAATTTTACAAGTTTTTCATGCCTAAAACAAGTCTTCAAAGAAAACATTGATCACGTATTGCCTAATGATGTTAGCCTTACATAGGATAAGGTGAGGTCACGTCAAGTCAAGTCCGATATTTTGTCTTGGTCACTTCATTTTATTGAATATAAGGAAAAAAAAAAATCTCTCCTAATTAATTATACAGTTGCATATATGTGTATCGATTAGCTAGTTAATATTAATACACAAAATTTTTTACTAGTTTGGCTATTGCTATTTTCTCTCGATATATGGAGCAACATATATATATATATATATATTTCCGATCTCTTTTGTTTCCCTAGGTCTTGGACCAAGTTCAAATTTTCAATAACAATGTTTGAAAAGAAATGAACTTGTAAAAGTTCTAAATGGTGTGAAAATTTATGAATGGGAACAGGCACAGTACTTGTTGGTTTTGTGTTCATTTAGAGAAGAGCTGCAGCAACATGTCAGAGTCCATGCTGTTGAGGCTGTGATGGCTTGCCGTGAAATTGAACACAATTTACAAACTTTGACAGGTTCCTTATTATTTCTTTTAATTTCTTCCCTAATATTATATATTGCCGTGCTCTTCACATATTTCATTTCGATTTCAAGAAACCGATACCTCGAAGAATTTCCCTCCTCTCTATTGGTCGAATTATAACTTGTACTTCTCGGGACTCCAAATATGCATGATTATTCACTCAAAGTGCCTTTTTTTTTTTTTTTGGTGGAGATTTTAGGAAAAGCAGACGGTTTCAAATGAGATTGTCATTTCATATGCTCCACTAGGGGTTATGAAATATTTTCATGGTGGGTCGTAGAGGATACCATTGTAAATTTGGGGGCTTTTGGAAGGTTGTGGGACCCTACACCAAGAGGTGGGTTATGTGGGACCCAAGAAAAGGAGTAGTAGTTTATATAGTTGTTGTGGAGGGAAACAAATAGCTTAGGTAGTACTAAACCAATAGAATAGTAATATAGCAACAATTCTTTGTGAATGTTCACCAAACAAGCAAAAGTAAGCTTCAAGAAAGTTTTGGATCCAACCGGTACTATCAATATAGGTTTAGATTACTTGTGACTGCAAATTAATATTATGGTGTATCGAGAATGGTTGTACTATTCACCTAATGAGATAGTCCAATACTGACAAAAACCACCTAGTAGATGAATCGACCAATGCTCATTGGAGGTCCTTTCAAGTTCGACTAGTAAAAATTTTTCAGATTATGCATACACAGAGAGCATCGATCTTTGATATTACTCATGATAATTTGTTTATTTGCAACAAATCCGGCCAGGATCAATGCTCGGCGAAGGAACAGGTGCAACCATGTCTGATGATGAGGATGAGATGCAGATGGATTTCTCATTAGATCAACCGGGAGGGGATGGACCTGATCTGATGGGTTTTGGACCGTTGATTCCCACTGATTCTGAGAGGTCTCTGATGGAAAGAGTTAGGCAGGAACTCAAACTTGAACTTAAACAGGTGAATTTCTTTTAATTACTTGCTCCATGCTTATGCTAAATTATCTAATCTAAAAGCTAGAATCATATCAAATGCGCATTCATAGGGATTCAAGTCGAAAATTGAAGATGTGAGGGAAGAAATATTAAGAAAAAGAAGGGCCGAGATCAAAATTGCCTGGAGATACAACTACCGTTTTGAAGAACTGGTGGCAGCAACACTCCAAATGGCCTTATCCTACTGTAAGTTCCTTATATTTTGAGAAATCTACTATGAAACTCATAAGTTATTTATTCACGTCTAATCTCTAGTCTTTTAACTTCAAAAAAGCTCATTCATACATGACTTAAGTTGTCTCGAAACTATTTCATCATCTATCAAGTCACGGTATTTTCTAATTCTTTTTGTTGGTCAACGTTGTTTAAAACATCTCATATTTCTTGAACAAAGTATTCAATTCTATATATGTTATTTTTGCAGGAAGATGACAAGGCAAAGCTTGTGGAGCAAACAGGGTTGGAGCTGAAGCAGATAAACAATTGGTTCATAAACCAAAGGAAGAGGAATTGGCACAGCAATTCACAGACTTCTAATTCTTTAAAGTCCAAGCGCAAGAGATAGAGAATTTGTGATGTATATTTTTGTGTACTGGGAGAAAAAGGACCAAAAAGTTGGGATCGATGAATTTATAGCCGCGTCAATAGATTGGGGACTAGTAGTGCAAGCTTACTTCACTGCATATGTTGGTTTGACTCCCAATCCAGCGCAGAATTCACTAATTGAAACTAATGTTTAGCTATAGAATGTAATCAAGTTGTGATTTCAATATGATTTCCGTTAAGTATGAATATGAACTAAGTTCTTTTCGCCGTTTTCATTTGTGAGAGTGTCATTTTCTTCACACCCCAACTCATCTCAAAACGTATATACAGACTCACCTATATAATAATTATGTTATGCATATTCAAATAAATATATATGTCCTGCACTCTGCGTATTTTCTGCAAACTATCGTAAATTGGCAGCAACGCACTGTGAGAATTGAGAAAGGCTTTTGTGTTACTTTTCCAACTTATGAATGCGAGAGGCACTTTCGATTATAAAGGCGAGCTTTTTAAGCACAGCCAAACAAGGCTGGGATGCAGAAAATAAAGCAATTATTTGTTGAGAGTGGGATTTGAACCCACGCCCTTTCGGACCAGAACCTTAATCTGGCGCCTTAGACCAACTCGGCCATCTCAACTCAGGTGGTGTTATTCATCAACCATGTCTAATATCATTTGGTACAAAATAACAAGTTATGAGGGATAGCAACGGGACGGTGAGATTCAGGGCTGATACGAAAAAATTACCCGTTACCCACTTCATTAAGGAAAAATCCTTTAAAAAGAAAGAAAGACGCAGCGCGGCGACAAAGACTTTGGAATTGAGTGGACTAGTGAAAAGTGGAGACTTGAAGTTGAAAGGTTCGAGTTGGACAGAGACAGAAACGAAGGGAGAGGGGTTGATTTAGAGATAGAGTTTGGTTTATCTTTGAATTAGTTTTTTTATTTTAAGAAAACTTAAATTTTGAATGAATTAATTATTAAGGTTAATTAAAAATTCAACAAAAAAGGTACTAGTGGGATTGTTAAGGTTTATTGTTTTCATCTTGGATAATTAGGATCAAATCCTCACCAACTCACTACTTAGGTTAAAATTTTTCCCAAAAAAAAAAATTAATAATAATAAATCCGGTATAGAGTTAAGGCGGGTTGGGGCGGCTAGTACCCGACCCCGGCCTGATAAGACTTCGGGGCAATATCCTTCGCCCTATACCCACCCCAATGCTTACCCGAATGGGATGGGTATTCACAGGTATCGGGCAATACTCATCCCGTTGCCATTCTTGAGTATGCTATTTAGAGATGTTATTTTGCTTTAGACTCGAGTCCATTCTTTAAGTCCCGATTTCACATGACAAACTTCTAGACTGAAGGAATTGTTCATACATGAACGTTGAAGAGATTTGAAAGTTGAGCTTGGTTACCCTCATAATTACACGTGTTTGTTAATAAAAAGTAGATGAATTTTCCTTCAGGAAAAAAAAAAAAAAAGAAAAGAAAGGTAGATGAGTTTTGTTTTTATTTTCAAGAATCGTTTCAAATTTTAGAAAACTCTTTAACGACGAGAAATTGTCAGAAAAACAAATATAACACCAATACAGAAAATCGCTTTATCTAGTCCAAATCCAACCATGACAATTTTATATTGAGCAATCGCTTTACTAACAACTTTAAGTCAATTTATTGACAATGGTTTTCTACCTCGCTATCAGTCGAACCCAATAAAATTCAAGAATATTGTCATCAAATTCTTTACTGGCCTCCAAGTCTCTCGCTCAGCATCCTCACTCCCATGTACCTGCAAAACAAAGAACAAAACACATCTCAGAAATTAATCATAAAGGATTCAAACCCTAATGCCCTCGAACGAACGATTAGTCTCATTGCAGATTTTGAAAACGTATCAAAGCGGAAGAAGTCAACTAAGCACTACCGAACAAAAAAGACATAATAAAAACTCATATCTTATGTTTTGGTTACAATATTGTCTAGGACTGGATAACAAATATGTAATAACCGTGACGTACCTTCCGAGCATCATAACAGTAGCTTGAGGATTAGTGCCAGGAGAGTAGTTAAAGGTTGATCCATCAATAACCCTCAAAGCATCCACTCCAAGGACCCTATAATTCATATCAACCACTCTTCCAACTTGACACCCTCCATGATAATGCCATATAGTCATCACAGTATCCTTACAGAATTGCTCCAAAGAAGTAGAAACATTGGCGTGCTTCGGCAGCAGATTCACTGGTGCATTTGCCGTCATGTTGAGAAGAATTGGGAGTGAAAGGTAGTTATATCTGAACTGGGAAAATGCCTTTGATTCTATGACTTTTTCAATTATTTTGAGCCCCTCCACGCATCTTTGCAAATCTCGTGGTTCTTTGAAGTAATTGAATGTGACTGATGGATTGTTATTTGGGTTCCGGTTCCTGAGGAGTAAATTGCCTGTCGAGATTGGGCCCATGATCTTCTCTAAGATGAATCCACCTCTGAATGCTGCCGGCTCCAGTTGTTCCATGGCATCAATGGCTTTGGCTAGAGCTTCTGGGGTTCTTTGCTTTGGGGGAACTGTTGATAACTGCCCAATCTGCAAAATGGAGATCAAAGAATTCAATGTTATAATCAATTTCTTGTGTAGTTGAGTTGAATATTATCAAGAAATTCGAAAGAAAAGAATCCAGCATTTTTATGCATGGATGTGTTTGACAGAAGTTCCAGGTGAATTCTTATGTAAATTGAGTGATGACACATGTTTGATAAGTTGGACTATATTATTCTGGAATGGAATTGACAATTATGTTCATGTGATATACAACATTGATCATTGATATTCATTTCATATCATTGTAGTAGAGAATCAATCTCGCCCCGTGATTGAGAAAAGTAGAATATATAAGGATGTTTCTCCCATACTGAGTTTAGCATATATCAAACTCATCATTGTCAATCAGTGATGAGAAAAGGAAAAGCATTTAAGCATAAGATGACACTAAGGGGTGAACTAGAGTACCTTAGGGGAGAACATCCCGAAGTCTCTCCGAGGGGCGCCGCCAGCAAAATTCGCACCGCTAGCGGCTTCAATGTAGGTTCCATATCTGGTTATCCCAACCACCTGAATGAGGGAGACCTCAACTGGATTTGGAGATGGTACAAAAATGGCATTCATTGGGTTATCTGACATCCCTTCTCCCACCATTGGTTGGTCCAATAGCACTGGAATATTTTGGGCCTTTAGGTGTTCTTTTGGGCCTATGCCACTCAACATTAACAGTTGTGGGCTTCCGATTGCCCCAGATGACACAATTATCTCATTCTTTGCCCCCTTCTTCAGGTATGCTCTGTGCTTAATCCCTTTTGAATCTCTAAACACCACTCCATGAGCCATTGGCCTCACTTTTCCTGTGTATTTAAACCGGCCATCATCAATCTTAATTATCTAAGTATACATAATAATCATATGTATGACTTACGTACCTTTGGTTCTGAACATGATCCTATGAACAGAAGCATGCAATAAGACAGTGAGTCCATTAGGGTTTGCATATTCTAGAAGATCAGCTGCAGTGTGTCTATGTCCTTTAACATCAAAAATGGTTCCACCAACCTTAGTACCAAGCAAATGATCGTATGTAAATCCATTGTCAGGATAAATCCCAGATTCCAACAATCCATTTCTCACAGCAGATTGCCACTGTCTCATGGGAGGCTCAAATGCCACTTTCTTTTCTACCCACATATAAGACTCATTCACCAGCCGCCCGTCCCACCCCACGTCGCGCACGTATTGTGGTGCCGCACGTGTGTAGAACCCGGCATTGAGGCAACTCCCACCGCCTAGCACCCGTGCTCGGGCGTTGATCACACCGTCCTTGGAGATGAACCGTTGAGAAGGAGATGATGGAGATAGGTCAGAAAGTGATGCACCAAATGCGTCTAGATTGGTGATGTTAGGATTGCCGTAGGGCGAGCCGCCCCGTTCGAGAACCAGGACGGTGGTGCTTTCCGAGAGAGTCGCGGCTAATGCGCAACCGGCTGTGCCGCCGCCGACTATGATGTAATCATAATATGATATCCACGGCGCCGTTGTTGCTTCATGCAAGAAGCTGTAATTTGGTGCTGTTAACAATAAATGCTCGACTTAGCCTTATTATATATTCTTGATAAATTTGAAGTCGACCATCGTATTTTTCGTAATAAAACCAAAAATTACATAGGTAGTCAGGCCACTTAGCGTTTGATCTTAATTTAAAAAATTAAAAAAAAATGTGTATTTATTATTTAATACCCATAACAGCATTAGTTGCTTTTACATTTAATATATGCCAGCGGTGTATCATAAATGTACCTGTGTATACAGAGGAGAATTTAATTTGTGCAGAAATAATTCAAACGAAGCACTATTATGTTCCACGTTGAATTATAGTGTATTCATCGTCATCAGATGAAAGTTTAAGCTTTTAGATAAAATGCAAAACTTTGATGAATGTTTACTCTGGGTAGATCTACCATTATTGATCAAACACAACATCATAACAGAAAAAAACCCGTCTACTCGATGCTAAGAATAAGACTTCATTTGTCATTGTTGAATTAGACAATGAAAACTCGTTATCAAGCACGATGGACTATATATTTCAAAGAATTACTCTGACTATTACAAGAAATGGAAGAATAGAAGGAGCAGAAACCGGGAAAGTTGCAATGTAAAATAATTAGATTAGTTACCTTTTTCTGAGAAACAAAAGCCATGAAAGAGGAGAACTGCAGAAGCAAACAAACTCCAGAACCCAAAACTCATAATCGTCATGCACTGATAATCTTCCAAAAATAAGTTTTTTTTTTTTTTGAAAAAAAGGGGAACTTATAACGTTGGAATGTATTAAAAAAAAAAAGTGAAATGTTATATAGAAACTAGAAAGGGGCAAACTATTGAGACGGCTATAAATAATGACAGCAAAAGATTTTGGCTGGGGGTTTTAGCCGATGAATGCGAAGTGCAAATGTGACCGAAAAGGGAGAAAAATTAATTAAAGAAAATGCAAAAGTTGTGATGACACTAAACTGAATTAAAGTCGTCCGAATTTATGGATATGAAACAAGACCAGCATTAATTGTATATATATAGAGTATAAATTTTTATGGGGGCAATGGCTTCTCTGCATGTGCTCTTCGGTTGATGATCATCATCTCGTCTGAAAGTTTAGATTGTGAATGATTTGATTGGATGTATGTGGAGAGCAAGTTTTAATCTTTTCTTTTTGTGACAAAAATTGGTAAGACTATAAGTGTTGTCATCATGTGTGTGTGTGAATATAGTCGAACATGTCGTGGAGGAATTTTTTTTTTTTTTAAATACAATAATAGAGATTTAGATAAATAATCCTCTTCAAAACACAATAATATATATTTTTTATTTTTTGGATACGTAATAATATATATAATTAAATTAAAGTTAGATGGTATTAAGTTTGTTATTTAAAGTCATAAATCCTTTGCAGTCGGCCATTTTTTTAGCGCAATTCTGCATGTACGGTAAATTGTACAAATATATATATGGTAGAATCCTATTAACTTACATATTACATCGCTTTTTCTTCAATAGTTATCACACCTGTCATATATGTGCTTGTAGAATTTGTTGCATGTCTTTGTTACACCAATGGAATTTTCCTTGTACAACCAGATACACAAAGAATTATACAAATATCACACTTGACATAATCATGTTAATTTTAATTAATGATTATCATAAAGACCGCATGCATACAAGTCGTGCATCTTTCATAGTACCAATAGCATTTTCCTTATTTTATCATCGTGGTCCTTGAATTAATTTCGTTCTGGGGCCATACATATTGATATGGCACCATATGGCGTGCATAGGGGCACGCCACATAGGAAATCGCAACTATGTGGCGTAGCTCGATACAACCACTTGGCCGTATAGTGTCATATGGCACTAAATCAGTTTCAAGTCTTCAACATCGAACTGATAAATCCCAGACTACTTCCTACCTCAAGTAAATTAATGCAGCTGGATTTCAAGCCACAAATTTTCTACCTTTTGTAAGCAATTTTAATTGAACCCGCTGGCTACCATGTGGGAGTTAGAGTTTAGTCACATTCAACTACTACTGGTCTCAAATAATTTTTTGGGAGTAGGTATAATAAATAGATATAGGTTCATTTTAATATATTCATTCATCCATGTTGAGAATATAGTGGGACTCCATATTTCCCAGTTAGGTAAAAATAGAGGTAAACCCCATCGTTAATAATTAATGTCACAAAAGCTATTTACCACGACACCGACTGTTCAGAAATTCTGACGGGACAGAAGTTTAAGAAAAATGAGGTATTTATGTACTAACAAGCATGTTGATGATCCATTCATGCAGCATCTAAATGCCGGACAACCGTGACGAAACACGTTCCAATACTTGTACCATTAAAGAGATTGAAATATATCTCTACTCATATCTGAAGCTAGTACTACTATAGTACGAGTACATGAAGTGACTAAATAAAGAGGGGACATATAGTGACAAAGAAGACACGTTGATTTTCTATTGGACATGCAATGCGACTTAACATAAAGGAACCAACCGCTGACATTAGAAATTTTTCATCGATAACAATAAAAAAACTACATACAACGTTCACGTTCGAGCCTGATCAAAGACAAGTTAGGTAATATAAAATCTAAGAGAGATAGGGAAGAATGCAAAAAACGAAGAAGGATATATTAAGTTACATAGAATTTACAGTCCGGATTAGTAGAGAGAATTGTAGGTGAAGCAGGTGGCAACAATGGATGATATGCAAATCAGGAGGGATGGAGGAAGGGTAGCATTCAAGAGCTTGCTCTCTCCCAGGTAGCCGGCTAGGGTGATTGTTCCGTCTGCAACCACTCGAGCAAGTGTTCCAGCTTCAGTCGACAGAAGGCCCCCATTGTAAGTTCCACGAGAAAGCCTAGACGACATTACTCGAGAGAGGAGTGACAAATTGACCCCTGGAATGAATAAAACATAAAGTCAAGGAACCAAAATGATTTATAGATCAATGTTTCACTCAGACCAACTTCATGAACAAAACTTGCAAAGGATCACATTACTGACTCATTTAACAACCAAACCATGAGAACGCCCACTCAAGAGACGAGCACAAAATGATCCCTGCTGCAATAATCATCTAGCCAAATCAAAATGATTGAGACATAAAACCAAACCTACAGCCTAAAAAGATAATTGTCAATTCTGCTATCATTTATTCCTTGTTATGATTACTTCAAGAATTAAACCTTGCTACTGTTATTCCATAAGCATGGAAACAGCTAACTACTCTTAATGAAACAGATTAGTATCTACTCCTTGCTTCATAATTTATATTAAGGTCAAGCAAGAGTAGCAAGGTCATATTCACACATCATTTGGCCATAGAAGACACCAACATGGGGATTTTGTTTTAGTAAATTAGAAGAATATATGAGAGCAATTTCACAATCAAAAGAAATAAATCGACGAAGTGAAACACACAGAAAAACATTTCTGTCAGTGTGTTTCCACTCTGTCATTATAAGAATTTTGTGCATAAAAATGCAAGTCACAGTTAATGAAAATAGAAAGCCTACCTTCCAACACTTCAGCAGA
>CAVNYN010277051.1:0-11248 GCA_963692815.1 Nyctanthes arbor-tristis
GTCAAGGACTGCACCATTGTGTATGAGACGTGCATGGCAACTTAGAAAACAGAACAAAAAGATTGAAGAACTTACAAAATAGATCAGCCAAATAATTACCAAGAAAGAAACACGCAAGAGAAAAATACCTTAAATTGGGTGATGCAAGCCTCTTTGGTTGGACCCCTATCTTCATCCTCTGAATCAGAAGATGAATCTGATAGGTCTCCATCGCCATTAGAATCTTTGCTCTTTTCTATGCTATCATTGTGCTGTGACGTCTTGGTGAGATCTTCAGTTGGCTTTGACCCATTCAGTTCTACTACCGTTCCTCCTGATGAGACTGGAGAGGTAGCAGCCGGGGTTCCAGAGTCTTGTAATTTCCTTTTAATGAGATCAAGTGCAGAAGAAGATGTAGAAACACTCGATGGTCTTAGAGCTGTGGCATCACGACCACCTGTATTAGCAGCAGGCGTACTTAAACTAACAGGAGTGGATCCTTTTTCAGTTATTACATTTGTATTTATCAATGACGATGACTGAGCTTTCAAAAGATCAGCGTCCTGCTTTGCTTTCAACTCTGTCACCTCATTAGGAATTTGCCAGCTGCTAAGCTGATTAATGACAGACAACATTGTAGGATAAGAAGTCAAGAATCAGTAAGAACACCAGAAAACGAAAAATATTAGTAAAACCAAGTCAACAAAATAACAAAAGAGCAACCAGATAAAAGACATTGACAAACATGTGATCTTCCAGAAGATGTTCTGTTATGAAAAACATAAATTCTCGGCAACCGAAGACTGTGTCCTGGAAACAAAGTTAGTCTTCTCTGTATTTTTTAAAGCAATCAGATTAACAGAGAGCAAAAATTAGACCAACACACTAAACTCTTCATATATAATCTTCCAATAATCTTATAGATTTCACCATCTAAGCCTTGCACTAGACCAAAGAGATTAACTATTCAACTCTATGAAATGTAGATGAGAAGTAATTTGCTGTCAAACCATCCCAGCATTTCTCCCTGCCCACATTCACAAAGTAATCAGCCCCATTCCATAACCAAACAATATTTGCTATCCATTAATTACAATGCCAGCAAACTTGATCTTGAACATTTCATCCACAAATTCAAACAGCATTATCTATAGTCTATACTTTCCACCATATCATAGGAACTTTATTTACACAGTCTAAACTTGCACTTGTACGAATTAAAAATTTTCCTAAGAAAGGTGCTACGAAACTTCATTTAAGGTAAATTAAAGAAATTGCTATCTACCTATCTCAAACATTTTATGGATAAATAGGTCATTAATTAACAGGAACATTTAAAACGAGAGAAAATCGAATAGCAAACATTAAAGATGAAAAACAAATAAATCAACTTCAAATGCACAAAAGAGATGACACTGGAAAATACATGGTAGAATTGTAGAGGGGCTGGGAGCTTCAGTTACATGTCCTCACCTGAGTCCTAGTATTGTAGTAATATTTCTTCCCGTCATTAGTAGTAACCACTGTCCAATCAGTACCAGCCAGTTTCTCCCTGGACATGAGCATATAATTAAATCATAGAATAATAACTCCCAAAGTGATGCCTTGATTAGTATATGCTCAGAGTTCTATTATAGACATGGCAAAAGAGAGATAAGATTCTGCCCTTTGTTAAAATAAGCTGATTTGTTTCTCACCAGACAAAAAGGCTGCATTTGTAAATAGTCGATTGCGAACATATAAGAAAACCCAGAGCACAAATTGGAATAGAAGAGGACATTTACACCATGAAATTGGAAGTGGTGAATATCAAGGCTAAAATATGGGTCTGTCAGGCAATTTTAAAATTTGAATTAATGCTGCAATTTTAAAATTTGAATTAATGCTATGTGGAATCAAAAAAATTTGACAAGTGTTATTGGTTTTAAATTTTTCACATGGATTTCATCACCAACTACACTTAACCAAACTTTTGTGAGTCCACATGTTATAAATTCAAATTTTAAACCCATTATAATCGAATGCATGTTTTATTTGGTTGCCAAACAGACCCTGTATTTTATCATTTATACCAAAACATGACCCTAAGCTAGCACGATGCCAATTCAATTTGCAAGAACTTACCATGAAACTGGAGTTGGACGTACAGCTGCTTTATCAGGCTGCATTCATAAACAAAAGAAAATATATGAATTTACCAATATAGGCTGTAATACAATATGACTAAAGACATGCATTATAGACAAGGAAAAACATGAAGGAGAAATTAAACCTTATAGATATAGTTACTAAAGGAATTCACTTTAAGGCATTTTTGTACATGGCTGGATTAAGTGGCAGTTTGATTCTCATTATTCACATTTACTTATAATAAGAAATCATAATGAGGTGAAGTGAGGGTTGTAGATTTAATGTAAGTTTGAAATTTATGGTTATAAATGAGTAGTTATCGATTCAGTGGTCAAATCAGTGAAATTATAATGTGCTTTAGAAAAGAGAATCAAACACCCACTAATTTTTCAGTGCCCAGTGTAGACATCTACATTACCAAACAAGCCACTAAGATTACTCAGTTCAATCAGGAAATCTGGAAGAACTAAATTGCTCTTGACAATTTTTAACAACAATAAATCAAGAAAATAATTAATCAACATGTCACTTGAATATTATATATTGACAGGTAGATAGCTGCCATAAAAATCAATAGATGGTACAACCAAAAACCCATGGATATTTTTTTCATTAGCAAAGGGGGAGCATGGCCGTTGAGGAGGTGTATGTGAGCTTTTATTCAGATCTCCAAATATATAATGAACCCTAGACTGCTGAACTCATTTGTTGGCTCCATTGCGTATACCCACTACATAGTGCGCAATCATTTGAAATACATGTTCCTCCCATTCGACCTAATCTCTTGAACCTTTGCATTTGTGAATGGGCATTGTAGATATCCCCAGCAGAAAGCTAATCTCTGTTTATCGAAATAATGGCTCAGATTTAAAGATTACTTAATCAAAATGAAGAAAAGCGAAACTGGAATCCAATGAAAAACTTGGGGTTGGCAAACGCTTATGAAGTTCGAGGTCTCAAAGATTATGTTTGCTTAAGAAAAAGTAGCTTTGAAGTTGTAGCATTGGAACAATGGAAGGAAAATAATCACTCTGCAGAAATACGGTTTGGAAGCAAAAAATTGGTTTCTTCTTCCCATTTTCCTCTTTCAGCTTTCTGTTCTGTTTTTTCCTCTGGCATAACTAGTGAAGATCTTGTCCTTAGACTTGAGACAGAACATGAGGATGAAAGTCCAGCAAAATATGATGAAAATAGACCTAAAAAGTGGCTTCGATATCTAGAGTTAAAACTGTTGAGAGATCCTATGGAGAAGGACGTAAAGAAAGCAGTCAACTGTTGCAGAAATTTTGAACCGCTGGGTCATACAACTTGAACTATGGGATGCCAAATCAGATGCCTCACTAAAGGCATCTCTAAAAGAGTATAGCAATTCATCCCTGCAAAACATTCTTAGCAGTCGAATATCATAAATTATCTGAATAATATTAATGGAATCCTAAAATACTGATAAAAGTCAGCGGGTCCTGCAACTGGCAGGAAGCTCCATTTTGTAATGTAAAGTGAGGATGGTGATATAGAGATTCCAAACTATGATTTATCTCAACTGATACTCATTGGTTTTATGTTTTTCCGTAAGTTTTATGATTTAGGGCATACAAATGCAGTAATGTTATTGTAGTTGGGATTCGTGAGATTATAGTTTTAGTACCCTTGTTCCTATTTGGAACCCTCGGCCTACCTTCTGACAACTAAGATAAGTCCCATATATTATCCCCGTGGGCTTAAAAAGAGAGAGCGGTAGTTAAGCAGAAACAGCAGAAACATTGAATATCCAACGGAAAAATAACAATTAAAACCATAGAAGATTCCTTTCTGAAGCTAACACAGTAACAGTTGCTCAAAATATATAAAGCTAAAGTGCATGAAAGATCCTTAAAAAGCCTCAATTGTACCTCTGATGTCCAGAGACAACATAAATGGTTGCAGTACCTCATCTTTAAAGCCAGAAGGTCTCTCATAGGTTGATACCCCCGTCAAAGAATTATAATAGTATACAACCCCGCTTTCAGTCTTGTGTGCTGTCCAGCCACTTAATTGTTCTCTAGCAGAAGCTTCATCTTTGATTTCATCAATGTAATGTTGCTTATTATCTGTATAACATAGTGGCAGCGTTTAACAGAGAAATATGATATGGGGAATAATAAATGCATTAACTAAATTGAAAGTCTGAATATACCAGTTCCAGGAGGCAACTCTTCTTGTGTTGAGCCAACAGTTGATTGGTCGCCAGAAGTCACTGAAGATGTAGGGTTTCCAATGGGAGATAAAGAAGGAGTAACTCCAGGAGGTTGAGTATTGGGAAATGAAATAGAATGTGGCAACATAATGCGAGCTGGCATGGGATAAGGACTAGGAATACCAGTAGGATATGGTGAGAATGGTTGTCTTACAACACCACTGATTTGCGGGGACTGCATCCATGGTCCTTGAGGAGCTGCTTGAAACGGAACAGGATAGGGAGTAAATGCCTGCTGGTGAACTGGGACATTAGAGAAAAGAGGAGCAGCAGGCGCGAAGGGTCTTGGGATTGCAGAAGAATCCACAGATGAAGGACCTGTGGCTGTGTTTGAAGTTGAATGCACAGAGGAAGCAATTCCAGGAGGACTGGGCATTAGAGGAGTTCTAGGTATTCCTGAAGGCACTTGAAATGATGGAGCAGGCGGCAATCGCACATCCGTCTTGTTAAAACTATTAGCTGAAAGTGCATTTATTGAAGGACTTGCATTTGTGAGAGCAAATTGTGTAGAAGGCTGTGGAGAACCAATTGATCCCATCTCTTGAGTAGTATTAGATGTTACCTTCTACAGCCAGAAACAAACATGGTGAGCCTCAATAGCAAATATGACTATTTTGTATACAATAATAAATTAGCAGCCACATCTCTTACTCATTCAATCAATGACTAGAATTTACAAGTAAAAGTTCACCTAAGAACCAAAAATTGAACCCAACTACATACAGTTTCCAGTGAATGGTCATTCTGCATCAGCTGCTGATTCCCATTAAAAGAGAAGCTAGCAGAATTTGATGAGCTTCCTTGAGGAGTACCAAGAGGAGGAGGACCACGAGTGGTCATGATTTGGGCAGCTGTACCTGGTACAAATGAACCAGGTTGTGAGGCCTGTGATGGGGCAGGAGGACGAATGGCTGCTGGCAGCTCAGATAATGTAGGAGATGAAGCATTCATTCCCACTGGAGTGTTACCTTGCTCAACAGCCTGTACTGAGTTAATATTAGTTGTCATAAACTCCCCAGGACTCCTTTGGATGTCTAAGGCGTAATCGTCAAAATAGTACCTTATCAAATTTCACATATCTAAATCTAATGATCCGTATGGATGCCAATTATAATTGGTTACATTTACAATTGGTATTATTTTTCAAATATGGACATGTGGCAAGCTTCGATTATGCAACATTTAATGGTTGGTGTAAACTATGTGATAGCTTCCTCGTCTATTAAACATGGCCCTATGATACTAGATATTGACAAGTAACTCTTAGAAGGTCAAACGGGTATCTTTTGTGGAGAATTGTTTCTCTTATAATAATTTAAAGAATTTCGGCAAAATCCATCACACAGTATCTGCTGTAGGAGACAGAAACGAGTGATATTTCTTAGCAGTAAATATCTAACAGCATGATATTTATTAGCAGAAAAGATGTCTCACTGTGCCCCCAATCAATCAATAATCACAAACAATCAAGATTATCAACCAACAACGTGACAATCACCTCTTAAATTCATTGCCAGCACATGTTTACTCGTAAATAAAATTGTAATAACTACGTTAAAGAAATGTGACACAGTCGGTTTTCAGCTCAATTAATGACTCTATATGGCCTCTACTTGCCTGCATAAAAACTTTAACAATAAGCATCAGATTCATTGTTAAAGTAGCATCAGAAACAAAATGACAAGATTTTTACTTAACAGGTTTCTCAGTGCACAAAAAATGCAAAATATGTCCAATCTGTTGAAAACCATGGAGTCTTACCTTGCTAGCAGAAAACTGCTGATTGTTCAAGAAACTATCCCTATACTGTGAAAAAGATGGAGCATCGCTGGTGGACAAACCAGGAACAGGGATTCGAGGAGATGCCAATGGACCCTGTGAATTCGAAAACACAACCTTAGACAGAGAGATTGCATTTTAATTGATACAATGTACAAAAACTTTGAAAATCCAACTAAAATGCAATAGATTCGTCTTTCACTAGTTACTGACTGGACTAGCTGACATCGGCTGTGAGCTTCCAGAAGGCAGATTATTCCTGTTCAGGTACGAGAATGAAGGTCGCATAGCACCATAAGCTGTAGCATTATTTTGCATTGGTTCGGATGCATTCTGTGGGGACACAGTTGGGGTTGAAGTAGATTCGGAGCTAAGCTCCGCCATATCTATTATAGGTACTTTAACTTCCTTAACAAAAAACAGAGATTCAGCCGAATGAAACTGCAAAGGAAGAAAAGGGAGGGGAAATTTTAAAATAATGAAGAAAATAAAAAATAAATAAAAAAAAGTTAGTTGCCAATATATATTAACACTAGTACTTTAGTAATAAAAAAATTCAGCTTGAGCTTAAAACACAAAGTGAATGATAAACAAACGTTAAAAGTTTCAAATTGGACCTAAAAAGAACTAAAAGGATTAACGTTCAATGAAACGGCTCGTGCAAATTTCTGAATTTCATCACTGAAAGAAAATTCACATAATGGAAATGTTGGACAAAACCCAGTTGTCATGGAAAGCAATCAAGCAGCAAAATAAACAATAACCATGAAAATCGCACAAAACCTGAAGAAACAGCAGTTCAGTTTGTATAACGATAGCATGAAGGGTTTCAATCACTTAAAAACCGGGTCAGCCGAATAAATGAGACAATATATAGACACACAAATAACAAAGAACAGTGAGGAAGGGAGGTACCAAGTACCGAAGCCAGATGGAAACCGTGAAGATGGGTAAACGGCGAGTCCGAAAGAAGCTGCTCCGGCTAGGCCTCGGGCGATGTCGGGCTACTGTAGTGCGATTTGGGAAACAAATAAAACCGGGATACGATTTTAATTCACTTTATATATTTGAGAACAATTGCATTTGAGGTCACAAACCTTTTAAAAAGTGTAACGCGGTCCTCAACGTATTTTAATTTATTTTTAACTAGAATGTCTTCTTTTTTTTTCTCGCGGTGGAAATCGATCATAAGGTTTAAGACAAGAATGTAATGATTGAAGACGAATAAACAGCACAGACAATATGTTCCTTTTTGTACTTATAATATACAGTGAGGAATCCTCCATATTATTGTTTTTTATTTTTTATTTTTATTTATTTATTTTGAAAAAAGGTATTCAATTCTCATTAATGACTAAAAATGTTAGTTACATCAAGATCGATAACAGATTTGAGCCCTTCTGGAATAGAAAATGAAACACAAGTTGAATGCACATCAAGAGCCCCTCTGAGCAAGCAAATGAGCAGTACCATTAGCACTTCTATGCACAAACTGAAATTGAGCACCATTGAAGTTCAAACTAAATGTTTTACAATCTTCAATAATCAAATGCACTCAGTTCTGTCTGCTAATGGAGTAGAGAAAGCCTTGACAACCACTTTTGGATTAAGCTCAAAAATATAACTTCATGCTCTCCAAACAAACTCAACCAGATCAAAGATTATTATTTTTTATTTTAAATTTAACTAGTTCAAGAAAATTAATGACAATTTTAATGTTAATATATTTGAGGAAACAAATACTAAGGCAGTATAGTTTACGTCCACTTCATGTTGGGTTTGAACTACAAAGCAATAAGAGATCGAGAATTGGTCCGGCTACTTTCCAACTCGAATAAAAATTGTGGGTTATTTTGGATTAGATCATACGAAAGTGGGATTATTGTCGTTATAAAAGACGTTTATATAGTGATATTCTTACTCTTTCTTGGGAGTTTTAACTTTTATATGAAGTAATAAATTTATCAAATCAAAACCAATCACATATTATCCACCAAAATATATATATACATTCACACTTGCAATAATATTTCTTTACATTTTCATCACACATTTTCATATAAATCTAACTTCCTTTTACATAAAGCTCTCAGGAACAAGCTCATCTAACTTCCTTTTTCATAAAGCTCTCAGGAGCAAGCTCTCCGTAATTTCTTGTTTTGACTTTCCGAGTGTTTGATTTTCCCGAGCAACATAATTTCTTTTTACACAATTAGTGTGTACAAGGAATGAAATAGTAACAAAAAATCAAATATATGTATGTATAATAATTAAATCTGAGCAAATCGTTGGTTATATATAATCTATATACATTAGATCTAAAGTTACAAGCCAGCAGAACCGAAAGCTCGACTACGAAGCAATAGAGGAAGATAACTTCAAAACTATGGAGAAAACGGCAGGCCGGGGAGGAGGGCAGAATGCGTCCTACAGCAAACCCGAGCCCTCTATCGGCAACAAAGCAAGCAGAACACTAGAGAAAACTCAATCCTAAGTGAGTTCTACTATACACACTTGAAGCCAGGACAAATAGACAGAACGAGGATGAGAACCAAAACTACTATGATAGCAAGCACAATCAATTTAATTTTCATGTTCTCGAACCACATTTTTCGCCTGATTTTTGTCCCCTGTTTCTTGAAATCTTGCGCCTGGAAACCCGAACATCAAACACAAACGAATCAGTCAAATCTCAGAACAGAAACAACATTCACACATCAACGATGTTTTTGGAAAGCCACAAGCAGTTTTTGAGACTCAAAAGTCAAAAGCTAGTTCTAGACTTGTTTGCGTAATCTTCAAAAAATATTTTCTTTATGTGGAAGAGTTTTTATTTTTTAGAATAAGCAGGTAAAAGCACTACTGCATGAGGCAGAAGCTTTCCTAAATAGGTATTTAGTGGGTTTATGGGCCTTTTTACCATTACAAAAGAGACGGAACTCAGTCATAGCTCCATTGAACTAACCTGCGACCGGAGATTATCAGTCTTATCAACAAGCAGTTCAATCTTTTCACCTCGGTCAAGAACCTGAAATTAGAGAGATAAGATCAAAATCACCAGCAACAAGCCTCAATAAGCAGTGACAGTATCAAAACTTTCTAGGGAACATCGAAATTTCTATACCTTCTCAATGTTTTCCATCATCACGCCCTTCACCTCAGACACCTGAGCCTTGACTTTAGCAATTTTATTAAGTTCTTCAGGGTGATCGGAACAGTACTGCACGTGCTCTTTCAGTTTTGACCTAAAATAGCAACACAGGTTGCAAAAGCTAACACGAAATGGAAAGAAATATGTAGAATGTGAAAAGAAAGTTACCCAAATTCTTTGTTCAGACTCTTGGCACCTGCAGTTTTAGCTTTCCCTCCTGCATATCTCTTGCTAAAATCATCCTTAACACGCTCTAGAAACGCAATAGGGATTTGCCTACCAGCAGATTCGATTGCAACAACGCAATAGGCTACAAGTTATAAGCATAAATCATTGGCTGTGAAAAAACGGATTGATGTGAAAGAAAAGAAAGCAAATGCCAAAAACTCCTGCCCATGTCTGGTTCTCAAGAAAGTTATTTACTAGTTCAACATCTACCATCCTTAGGTATTCGTCATATGTAAGACCAGATCATGGCATCAAAAAACGGAACAGAGAGCAAGAAACATGGGGGGCGGGGTTGAGGGAGGAAGAGGTAAGACGGTACACACTGAGATCGTCCCCTGGCCCTTTTACTATTTCTTCAAAGGACTTTCAAGAAAGAATAAGGATGACGAAACCGTGATTCTTTAGAATCATTGGAAAATCATTCAACATACAAATTTCATATACAGCAGATAGGTACTCTAGCAATATATCCTTCACAACCATTAAACAAGATGATCACAGGACAAACATATCAAGAATTGAATCAAGACCCTTAAAAAAAAGAATTGAATCAAGAGTGCCCACATTCAAACACCCCAAAAAGAGAAATAACAAAATGAATGATCCAAAATTCAGAAGAAGAAAAAGAAGGAAAGGAAATGAAGGGTGCATACTGAATCCATTTTCGACAAGGTAATTGAAGGTGTGGCCATCACAATTGTAAGTGAACCTGTTGTTGGAGGCCGGCAGCTTCTGCAGGCATTGGGAGGCAACGGTGGAGAAATTCCCTTTGAATCCCGTATACTCAGCTAAGATTATCGTGCCACGTGCCACGAAGGTATAGATCAGTGTCTGCTGACCCATATTATAACAATGATTTCCTAAAAGAAAAACCCAGAACCCAAATCTGAATAAGGAAAGATCAAGAAATTGATATGAAACTAGAGACGGGCGAAGTGCATTGCATTCACGAAAGAGACAATATGTTTGTGGAAGAACGATTGGATCGGAGAAAACCCCGGATTAAATCTGATGTTGAGGAATCAACTTCTATTTATATACAACACAGCAAAATAGCACCTTCCTATATTTAGACAAAAATGTGTCACACCACACCAGTCTTGATTTTAGCTTTCTTGATTAATAGGCTTCCTGTTCAAGTCATCCTGATTCAGTAACATCAATCCTGGATACAGTTTGTTATTCCTGTTTTTTTTGGTACCTGGATAAATTCCGGACAATTCTAGTCTGTCTCCATTTCAGTGGTCAGAGAATATTCATGCAAAATCCAAGTATTCTTCTTTGTTTTCTTATCCTTCTCCGTTGAGCCTGTCTTAATTTAACTGAAATGTTACTTGATGACATTGCCAATGACATTCTCCTGCTTATTCTTGATGTCCTTAGAAGCGTAATAACTAATGAGTTCTCGTCTCCTCAACTATCTTCCACAGCACAGGCAGCCTCTCTTGCAAAACAAGCTACGTAAAGAAATAAATTTACCCCTGCGGACTTCAAAGATCGGAAGAGCCTTCCATGACGGAGAAATTTTCATGTCGTTCTCCTCCTCCGGAATTCACTACCATTTCAATGGCAGCCCATGACTTTATTTCCTCCCTCTCCACCAGTCAGGTAATTGTTTTCTGCGTGGAGTTCATCTCTCCCCATAAATTTTCCTCTCCCAGAAAGGACTACTACTCACAAAAACAATATACAAAAACTTAAACAAAACTGACACATGGCATCGTCCTATTTTTCAACACATTACA
>CAVNYN010277055.1:0-10298 GCA_963692815.1 Nyctanthes arbor-tristis
ACATCTCCGTGGCTGAACTAATGGTGTCTGTGAGAAGGAAGCTCAATATTATATATGCTGTGGCCAATATGAAACTGAAATTCATGGTACCTGGACATAATCTTCCTCTAGCAGAGATTCTTAATGATGATGACTTGGAATGGTACATGTCTTTGTGCCAAGAAACATCCATATGCGTGGTCCTGGAATCGGTTGATAAAGATGGACAATCAACTCAAGATAACTTGGCACATGATTTAAGCCAATTGTATAGGAGTGTGGATGATAGACCGACACACAATCAAGCATCCGAATCACCATTAAATAGATGCAGGACTGGTAATGGAGAACCCGGTGGCAGCCACCACCCTTCTTATGAAGTTCCAACTAATTGCCCACGTCAGGTCCCCAATGAGCCTATGCCTTTCCCGACCGGAGATTGGAATTCATTGGATGGAGATGATTTGCAGATGCTAGGAAGGCCTACAACAGATCTTTTTGTCAACCATTTTTCCACTAAGCTTGATCTTCAAAGAAGGTTGCAGAGAACTGCTTTGGTTGGGAAATTTGAGTTCAAGGTTTACCGTTCTAGCCCTTCGAGTTTGGTTGTTGCTTGTATCAATCCAAACTGCAAATGGGAAGTTCGAGAGATCGGAAGAGCACAGGGCTATCTGCCATGTTTAAAATTCGTGGGCTCCACATTGACCACACGTGCTCTGTGAACAGTCAACGTGTCTGATTTAGGCAAGCAACGAGCCACTTTATCGGATCCCACATGAGAGAAAGACTCCGAGCCGACCCTCATTACCGACCTAAGCATATAATGAACGACATCACACCGGAGTTTGGGGTTGACATACCTTACAAGCGAGCTTGGAGGACAAAAGAGCATGGATTGTGTTTAGAAAGAGGTGTGGTTGAGGAGAGCTACCAGATTCTTGTCGGTTATTGCTATATGTTGGAGCAGTGCAATCCTGGTACGGTGGCACGAATAGAAACAGATGATCAAGATAGATTCCTCTACATGTTTATTGTGTTTGGTGTATCAATCAGGGGTTTCAACGCTTACATACGGCCGGTTATAAGTGTTGACGGGACCCATCTCAAGTCAACATTTCGCGGCACTTTATTGGCAGCCTCGGGTCAGGATGGAAACCATCAAATATACCCCATAGCTTGGGCAATCGTGGGGAACGAGTGTCGATCGTCTTGGACTTGGTTCAAGGTGAGGCAATGGCTCACTAGAAGGCGTCCCATCTCTGAAATCCACAGCACGACGTATTGGAGGGGGGGTTTCGACATTTTCCGAGGGGCGATGCTTTGGTGTGGAAGTCTGTTTGGGTAAGGAATCCTCACACCCGTCACCATCGACGATTGATTTCTCACACCCACCATCAACCAGAATTTCTTCCTTCGCTGGAGTCTTTATTTCAAGCTTTGGAATAGAGAGTAGGAGTAATATGTAAGTTCATTGAGAGAGCATCTTCTCCTATCCTTATATAGCCTCAAAGAAATTTCATCAAGGCCAGCTACCAACATTCATTTTTCTTCTACGAATCTTGCATGAAATATCAAATGCAATCACCTTTCCGACGTATAAGATCCGGCCTTTCATTAAAATGTTGCTATTTCAAATCATTGAACCTCGAGATGAAAACTTTGGCAAAGACAATTCACCAATATAGATAACTATAGAGCTAAAAGTTTACTGCCCCTCATTTGATCACACGTCTCGAAGTTGAAATGTTCGCATTTTCAAATCCCCTGCATGCACCATATTAATTTCTGCACTAGTAGGCCAAGACATGGAAATGGAGATTTTCAATTAATGGCCTATTAATTTCTGCACAAGTAGGCCAAGACATGGAAATGGAAATTTTTGGATTAGTGGCGTGTTCTGGGTCTGTGTTGGGTCTCTTTCATGAAAATTCTGTACTGGTAATTTTATGTTGCCAGTGGGGTCATAAGAATATTACCGTATACATATCTATTGCTAAATGTGAACTTAATGACAAAGCTAAACATCCACAAGGCAAGTACTATGGTATAGAAATTCAATGGAATCATGGTTTCGGTTGGTTCTAGTGGTTTGTAGATTTGTAGTTGGTTTGGGGATTTATAAGTGGTTTACGGAATTGCAGGCGGTTTGGGGATTTATAAGCGGTTTAGGGAATTGCATGTGGTTTGGGGATTTATAAGCGGTTTAGGGAATCGGAATCGGTTTGGGGATTTTGTCATATATTGTATGTTTATAGCTTGTTGAAACGTGATACCATAACCCGCCATTACTCTATACCAAACAATTACTAAAGCGAATTTTAATAGTTTACTATTCGACATAATCCAAATATAATTCTTGTACAGGTATTGTTTTCGTTTTAACCCGTGATCACTCTAAACACAACTATTACTAGAGTGAATTCTAGTTGGTTAGCAGTTGACATAACCGATGATCAATTGGTTACTATTGTTTTCCTTATAATTCGCATTACTCTATATCAAACAACTGCTAAAGCTTGAAATTTCTTCCGATCGTAATTGACATAATCCAAATATAATTCTTTTACGGGTATTAATTTTGTCATATACCCCGACATCACTCTAAACACAACATTTACTAACGTGAATTCTAATATGTTACTAGTTGATACTCTCATTTCAATTATTTTATGGGTATGGTATTCTTTGTAACCCACCATAACTCTATAAGCAACACTCAGTAACGTTGTTTCTAACTATTTACTATTGTTTTCGTTATAACACATGATTACTCTAAACACAACAATTACTAAAGTGAATTCTAGTTGGTTAGTGGTTGACATATTCTCAGTTCAATTGGTTACTATTGTTTTCCTGATAACCCGCAATTACTCTATATCAAACAACTACTAACGCGAAATTTAATAGTTTAGTAATTGACATAATCCCAATATAATTCTTTTACGGGTATTAGGTTCGTTATAACCTGCCATCACTCTATACACAACATTTACTAACATAAATTCTAATTTGTTACTAGTTGACAGACTCCCATTTCAATTATTTTATGCGTATTGTATTCTTTGTAACTCACCATAACTCTATAAGTAACATTTAGTAACGTGGTTTCTAATTATTTACTAGTATCGTAATCTCGATTCAATTATTTGACAGGTATTTTTTTCCTTTACAACCCACCATTGATTTATACCAAACAATTACTAACGTGAATTTTAATAGTTTACTAATTGACATGATACAAATATAATTCTTTTATAGGTATTGTTTTCATTATACCCCGAGATCACTTTAAACACAATAATTACTAACGTGAATTCTACTTGTTTACCAGTTGACATTATCCCAATTCAATTCTTTTAGGGATATTGTATTCTTTATAACCTGTCACAACTCTACAAGCAACAATTAGTAACGTGGAATCTAACTGTTTAGTAATTGACTTAATCTCTAATCAATTCTCATGCGGGTACTGTTTTCCTAATAACCCATCATAATTCTAAACCAACAATTAATTACGTGAATTGTAATTGTTTACCATTTGTCATTTATGAAATTAAAGTCCTACGGTGGCCTAATTCTTTAATAAAATGGTATTTCGAATATGCTCGTGTGTAATCTTTGCTTTTGCACAGTCACTACTTGATCATTCCTAATTACGCGGACTAAATAAAACAACATTGTATTTGTTGAACCGAGATAGTATTGTCAATTACGTCACATACATTTCATATAATGGGGTCCAAGTATCCGTGTATTCATAATGCAGATTCCATGGCATTCCCCGTTTCAATTATCGTTGTCTTAAGCCTTGAATCTAATTATGTTGACAAATGATGATCAAAACTAGTACCATGCATTGTGTGCTATAGATTTCATCACGGACTTCGGCCATGCAACCACGTACTTATTTCCACTTAGATTCATTCTCGTAGCATTTTAATCGTCCATGACATCGACACAAAGTACTTCACTGGCGTGACCTCACAATTTCAATTTGTTTTTGGATACGTTTATAATCATTACTCAAGTCCCGTTTGGAAAGAATTATAATTGTTCCTGTTATAATTTGACATAGTTACTGCATGATTATTCAATTGAAATTTGTGAAAATTGACTCACGTTGGAGTTTCAAATGCAGATTTCAAAAAATTGGCTGGAGGAGTGACGGCTTGGTGGGGCCCTCTTGATTTCTTTTAGGCTTTCAGTGTTTGCTCTGCCAACAAAAGACAATGACACATTTCTTCCACAATGACAATGACAATACGATAGTTAGTCCCTTTCAAAAAAAAAAATAAAAAATAAAAAGACAACATCGTATTTGGAGGAAAGGGCATTGTCGTCTAATCACCGGTCAATAGTTGATATTCCTGGAATTTTGGGAATTTGAAATATATAAAAAGCAGTTCGGTTTGGTTTAAACGGTTTTTCAAATGTCGAAATCTAAACCAAACCATTTAGAACGATTTGTAACTTTTAAAACCAAACCAAATCATTTCAATTTTTAAACCAAAGCAATCCAAACCACCTTAGCGGATTGGTTCAGTTTTTCGGTTTGACGGTTTATTTGTTCACCCCTACGTTCAGTTACAAATCCGAGCAAATAAAATTTTGAAGGTCTCATTTTTCTTTACTATCATGTAGATAGATACTTACCGTTGATTTACATCTCATCTCTTATTTTTTTATCTCTTTTTGAGTTTGGTAAATGTTTAAAAGTTATTGATATGTGGCATTAAATTATGAAATTTCGTCTGCCTCATTTTTTTTTAATTTGAGGCATATTTCTGCTGAATTATATATATCTACAAAAATTCAAAAACTCTTTGTTCACAAGTTGAACTTCTTTTGTGAATACAATATTTTACTAATAATATTATTACGTAGAAATTAATATTAATAATTATTAATTAATTAACAATATTAAATATTAATTACATCAACTTTTTATCACTAATCAACTTTTTATCACTAATGGCACACAAGGTGTACTTGTTGAGGAGTAGGACCATCAATTAATTTGTACATACTCCCTCCATCTCGATTATTTGATCCAATTTGTTTTTTCACAAGGATTAAGAAATATGTGTTAGAAAGGCACATTTTGTGATTCGTGTTCCTAATTTGTCCCTCTTTAATGAGTAAAATTCAAAATTAATAGTGATAATTAAAGTATTAAATATAGCTAGATTTGTAAAGTAACGCAAATTAAACATTTTAATATGGAAAGGAACCATATATTTGTTTCATCCCAAAAAGAAAAATGGGGATCAAATAATTGGAATGGAAAGAGCATTTAATTGAACTTTCTTGCTTTTTAAAATATTTAATTTACTTTAATAATGTTCCTCTATTAAATGATATAAGAGAAAATGCCAAGAATATTAAACAATAAGAAGATAATGCCAAAAATATAACTTTGATGATTTTGACATTTAAATGGACAAATTTTTGGAATGATTTTAGTACTTCTATGGAAAATTTCATAGAGAAATTATAGCAAGTTAATTGAACATATTTTTTAGAAGATTTTAGACCAAATATCATTTCAATAAGCAAGATTTAGCAATTTCTCATCTTAAGAACATATGTTACAAGATATTTTTCACCTTTTGTTAGTTGTGTTTTGATCTTTTACTAAAATTTAGTATTCTTTTTAGCTTGAAGTTAGTATTAGCATTCAAAACACATATGAGTGTAATAGAAGATTTATATTTATAAATTTATCGTATTCAAATCTATTCTCATTGTGTCAATAGATACACGACACATACTTACCATTTTAGGTGCTCTCGTTGGAAAAGATTTGAATGAGAAAAATTGGCTTGATCAAAACATGGTTTTTCCGATTTTTTTTTTGAAAAAATAATAAAAGTAAACCGTGGTTTAAAACCGAACCAAACCAAACCGAAAAAATTGGTTTGGTTTGGTTTGAAAAATGAAATGGTTTGGTATGGTTTACAATTTTTGCAAACCGTATCCAGTGATTTGGCTTGAAATTAAATAAAAAAACCGCCCAAACCAAACCGTGTTCACCCTTACCTGGACGACTTAATATTGGAGATGAAAGAAAACAAATTTTATTAAATTGGGAGAGTTTGGTATATAAAGATAAATTGAATAAACGCTAAGATGGAGACTAGAGATATAATTGGGAAAGAGAATAAAAGGAAGAGAGAGGTAAAATTGTGTTAGCAAGGGAAAAAATTAAAAAAAAAAAAAAGAAAACGACGTCATTAGTGGCATTAGCAGTTTAGGCTGGAAAACCGGGTTAGACTTCTTTTGATTTAGATATATATATATTTCATATGGTGGAGACCGACTTGTGGGCTTTCTATGAGGATGCACCATTGTTCCTAATGTATTTATGAACAACTTATGAATTTAATATATTTTGTGCCTTCACACTTACCCACTTGTATTATGATAAGATTATGAGGGATAAACCAACGTTTTTCACTTAGTGTAGTAGCCTAACAATATGGTACTAATTATAAGAATAAGTATAGGAGTACTCTTGTATATGTGAAACTTGGTATGTAAAAGTAAGGTTGAAAGAATGACTTTCGTAGTAACTGGAGGCCTATTTTCCCATGTGAAGGCTTTCCAATTTTACGACTCGGTAAGTTTGGCAATAAAATTTACTTATTAATGTAACTTGTTGTGTGTTCTTTACATTACATTAAAAAACGGCTCCTTACCCAACTACATCTCTTGATTAATTAAAAAAGGCTTACAAGAGTTTTTTCAAATTCAAAGGAAATGGGAAGTTTTAAATCCTAAGGCTACTTTGAAATTTAAAACATGAGTAAGAATTGAAGAACTATATTTCAATGTTCTTTTAATCCAACCAACTTGTTGGCTTGCATGTCCTGTCCCTCGTTGCTAATATGAATTATTAATAAAAGCTTCCGCAAATAAAAGTAAACAACTTATTAAAATATGATAAAATGGGGGTGTGACAAAAAGTGTTAGTTCATAGACGCTACACAAAGCAACATTCACCTCGAGAAATTAGTATTATCGAAAATAGAAAGATGCCATTACCTTGATTTCCAGTCAATGTCTTTTGCCGATATAATATGTCATCCAATAGATACTCCTAGCACTTATTCCATACATACTCGCGTCGTGATATAGAATCCGAAACCAATAGGGTTGCAAAAAGATTTCTTAGCGAATGACTTGAACCTCATTAACTCGTTTCAATGATGGCATCAATTTACTCCTTATCATCGTCCAAAAGTCTATGTGCACAGCACGCATCCCTAAAGGTCTCATACTTCGCGCCATTGACAGATTTTATATCATCGTTACTGGTACGGCCTCAAACGATAGTCAGCATGAGTCTCAAATAGTAAAGTTCTCCTTTACCAGGAGGTACCAATAAAGTCGTCCAATTGTGTTTCATCGCTGGCATGTCACCATTTCCCTATCCTTACTATCTCAAACAAACTTCATTAGGAACTTTGATTAAATGAGCATCCTGGCCTCTAGATATTTTTTGTTTACATTCATCCATGCAGTGAACATGTTTTTTTTTTTTTTACAGTTGGCTGGTTAACAATTCTGTCAAGTGACTGATCAGTAGAGTAATAAACCGTTTGCTCTCTATGCAGATGGAATGCGAACCGCTCAACTAAAATGTCTCTATAATGAATGTCATAGCCAAACATTCTCTATGCAGCCTCACACGATGAAAAATATCTACAATCGTAATACATTTTAATCTCATCCACACCACCGTCGGCGCCGTCATTTTCAGCACTTTCATAGAAACTTGCCGTGACACGGTCATATCCTTTGTACACATACTTGAAGAGGTACTTAATAGATCTTTACTAATTGCACCATCCAACATATATATGAGCACCATATTTCAGTAAGAGATTCTTGTTCTAAAGGACAACAAATCTATTATCTAAGTCAACGCTATTTTTCTTCACAATTCGTCCATTATCTCTACATCAGTAAATAGGATATCCATCTTCATCTAAAACAGTTGCTTCATTGAATCTTTTTGGGAAATGCTTCGTACACTTGCCATCCTGCTATCTGTAAGTAATCTTTTACATAATCTTATACAAAAATAGCGTAAATTCACTGTCTTATTTTTAAATTATTTTTCCTCAATTACACAATACAGAGGGGTAAAATTGTGAATTTATCCTATTTTGTAAAAGATTAATTATAGGGTAATTATATTGCCACTACAAGATTTACTCCTCACACCACAAAATTTTTATTTACTTACATATCCTTAAATAAAATTCCATTAACAATCTTCATTAATATATTTTACATTACCTTTTCCCCCCTTTTTATTCCCCTATTTTTTTGTCTCTCCACCGCATTCAAAATTCAATTTCTTGTTTTTACTGTCATCTTCTTTACGGCATCCCTTTTCAGTTACAGCACAAACAATTGCTTCGAATTGGCTTCAAGATTGCACTGAAAACAACATTGTTTTACACTTTAATTAATATGGAAGAATTCGTTAATTAATAAATTTTTAAAAGTGTCCGCGCATCTCCCGTCTCCACCTGAAAATCAAATAATCTTAAATGATAGAAAATTTAATTTTGGAATGTTTAGTCAGTTTTAATATACCCATTAACTTTGACAAGCATGTACGGGTTGCGATTTTCAATGTACAAAACCATATAAAACAAAGAATGCTACATGATTTGGGGTTTTAGGGATTTTTCTTCAATTTTGAATCAGGGTGGGTGAAGGAAGCTGGCCCAGTAGAATGAAATTCATATTTCATCCCCCAGCCTCTAGCCCCACATCTCTGTTTTAGTTTCTAGCAAAGTAAAAATTGTGAATGGTTCTTATTCCGGTGGTGTAAAAGAGTAAAATTGTGAATGGTTCTTATTCCGGTGGTGTAAAAGAGTAAATCCAATGAGATCCGGGTACTAAAATTCTAGAAATATATGAGATTTTTGCTTATCTTTTATTTTGATATTTTGTTTTTGTTATATTAATTTTATCTTATATTAGGTTATATATGTAAATTTATTGCGGTGTGTTTATCTATTGTCCATCTTATATGTGGTGGGGTTAAAATGTGGTGTGAAGATTAATTCTTGTAGTGGCAATATAATTGCCCTTGATTGTATGATTACCTACAAATAGTATTTTCCAAATTTTAAAAACTTAACAAAATTAATGGATGAATTAATTATACAGGTAGATCATAATCCTAATCTAGTTGGAATTTTTTTAAAAAACTTTTGAGTAAGAAATGCTAAAACATGAAAAAACTCAAAGAAATCGGGTCATAAGTCAAGCCAACTTGGGCTTGGCCAGTACAAGGCTCAAGCTCTAGCTTGCGTAGAGCCTTGTTTTTAAAGACCGAGCCGAACCTAAAGTTTAGGCTTGTAAGACGGTTTGACTTGACTCATTTACATCTTAACTACATGTGGGTGAACTCCTCTCATGTGTGTGCATCAGCGCTTATTTTAGTAATAAGCACCACCACGCTTATGGAAGAAATTGAACTAAAATAAGTTTATTTTATCGGTTAGGATTTACTATATGTATCAATTGGGTCAGTGTTGCACTCAAACATATTGGGAAAACATGCCAACCGTTTGACATGGACCATAGGGAAAGAACACGGGTAGACTGTTAATTTCCACTAGTTGGTACTTACACAAAAATTCTAAAGAACTAATGATTCGTTCTGTTAATATACTAGTAACGAATCAATAGTGGTTTTTTATATTTTATTTATAATTGCATTGGTATAATAACATAAATCATGTCAAGACCTGTGTAATCTAGTGATATCTTAATTAGTTTCGCACACCTTTAATCAAGTGTTCAAATTCACACCCCTACAATCTCCTTTTAATATTCAAAAAAAAAAAAAATCATTATTGATTCTAGGGTTAATTTCGCAAATCGTCCCCAACCTTTAAGTTAAAAACCGGTTTCGTCCTCAACCTTTTTTAAGACACACCACAGCCCCCAACCTTTCAAAAATGCACACAAATCGTCCCTCTTGCTGCTATTCCGCCAATTTTTTTTAAAAAAGACGATTATACACCCCATAAATATTTAAAACTTTTTTTTAAAAATGTTTAAAAATAATAAAAAACTAAAAAAACTCACCCCACGCCACGCCACGCCACATACTTACTGCCGGCGGCCAAAAAGGGGGGGTGAATCCCCCCATTTTGCTGCCGGAAATGGCAGCAAAATGGGGGGGATTCACCCACCATTTTGCTGCCATTTCTGGCAGCAAAATGCTACCGGAAATGGCAGCCAAATCCTGCAGAAATGGGGGGGATTCACCCCCCCATTTTGATGCTGGA
>CAVNYN010277057.1:0-17101 GCA_963692815.1 Nyctanthes arbor-tristis
CTATTCCAGAGTGTGTGCGCGTGGAGAGAGAGAGAGAGAGAGAGAGAGAGAGAGCTCTATATGTTATAAATGGAACAATGTTAAATCAACAACTCCATAAAACAGGAAAAAGAAAAATAATAATAGGGGTTAATAGTCTAGTGATAATGTTAAAAATTTATCCGAAGTAATATCCAATCATGAAACATGTGATTACATCATATCTAAATAGGAAAATAAAAACAGATAGTGATGGCATGCAAACAGCACCAACAGTAAATTACAAGCATAGGAAGCTGATAAAACAAATGATATAGAGCTTATGACCGACAGCGACAAATACATGTGCAAGGATAGAATATATGAAATAATTGACGACATCAAGATAACTGATTCTTGAGTAAATTTTCCTAATTATGATTGCTATGGTTACATGACAGTGTCTGAATTTCAAGAATATTGAATCATGATGCACTTTATATGCAATTTTCAGCCTTCCCCTTTCATCTAGAACATAAGAACAAGAGACCTATTTAGGGTGTGTATGAAGTAGATTTTTTTCAGAGTTGATTTTGTGAAAAGTGATCTTTTAGGAGAATGTGTAGTTAAAAAGTAGTTTGAGGAATTGTGAAAAATGTTTTCTTAGAGAATGTGTGGTTGAGAATGAATTGACATAGAAATCGAGAAGAATTGATTCTAAATAAATCTACTTCGTACACACCTTTAAACTTATTCACATATGGTCATCCCTTTAAAGTACATTTACAAAACTCAATGATGTTCATGAATCCGTATATTGAATAATGCTTCAAAAATTAATTGGATTTCAAAGCATGTTTGTAGCCTTCAATACATGCATTGTTGATCTGCGTTTAGATAAAGTGTATTATACTCTATGCATAATTTGCAAGAGGGCAAGGACAGAAAGTAGTGGTTCTAGTCTAGCAATCGAAGAATAATAACTTTTCATTGAAAACATTAGAAACTCTGGACTTCAAATATAATCTGGACCAATTTTATTCTCTCAAACAGGGACTATCTTCTGCAAGTAAAAGTATTCGAGAATCTTAACATATACAATCACAAGTAACTCTACTGACAGTTGCACACATCTTCAATCCTCAACCGTATAAGGTAAGGTAAACAAAGAAAAACAAAATACAAAGACAAAGAAGATATCAAACAAGTAACGAGGAGATGAAGAACTTCATTACAAAGATATACTGAATAAATACCATATGCAGGACATTAGGTTTTCAGACAAACCTTTTTCATGACAGGCATGGCCTCAATAAGTTGAATGCATAGAAATACTAAGCAGCTGTAATATACAGAATCAACAATAAGTCAACAGCCGAGGTTAAAGTAACGACAGGAATGCAAAATTAACATATTATATTATAATTGCAGCATACACATTACAAAAGACAAATAACATGACTTATTAAGGAAAGATCTAATACCATCAGCTATTGATTTGCATTTCTGATTTCCACTAATACATATATTTGAAAATCATAATTACTAGTCATATGGAACACACTGTGTAGTGTGCAGCCAGCAGGTGAATAATTCATCATGATATTAAAAGTAAACAGGCATATTCACTGACATGGATTTCTGAATCAACAAAATTGAGATTTTGTCCCCATTATGTGCAGATTGGGAACTCTACAAACACTTCAATCAGAATCAAACGGTCAAACTTATATAATTTCCTCCCACTAATCCTGTATACTTTACTCATCATTTTTCTTTTCTCTCTTATGCAAAGTAATTGTCACATGAAAGAACCTATTATATTACACGTGTCTCAAAAGCCAATTACTCAACAAATTTGACGGTGCACAATAACAAATAGTGACAGAGAATATAAGCGGTGAAAAACTCAAGTGGATTCCAACTCTTCATTTCGCAAAAAAAAATTCAAACCTGAATTGAGTGCCAAAAAATGTTCCTCATAATATTAACATTCATAATTTCACATGAAACTTTCCAAGATAAAGTCAAATCTCTTCGCAGGAATACCGCACAGAGCACAGTACTCAAAATTTCAAATTCCCGCACAAAATTAACTAAAAAGGTGAAGAAAGTAGGGTAAATTGTAAAACAAACTTCACGAATTTTTCTCAAAGACATTTCACATAGAACTTCAATTAAAGAATTAAATACAATTCTCTATAAGAACCCCAATTTCAAAATTTAGTCAGCGCCTAGGGTTTTACAGTGAAAATTTTGGAAACCACAATCCCAAAAAAAAGAAAAAGGAAAAAAGAAAGAAAGAAAAAAAGAAGGAAAAACATCGACGAAAACTAATCGAGAAACAGAAGCTTTTACTTACAGTTGGAGGGAGGAAACGATAGCAGCGCAGGAAAGAGCCGTGTAGTTGTGAGAGGGAAACGAGTGTCTTCAGAGATGGGATTTTGTAATATAACGGTCCGATTTCCCCTGATTTCTCCGCTCGAATCTGATCTAATTTATACTGGTTGAATATTTTGAGAACCGGGTTCTTCGAAACTCCAAACTGTAGATGAAAAGTGTTCGTGGGCCGTTCTGTGTTCGGGGCCAGAACTAACTTTGCCTCTCAATAGGCTTATTAAGATCTTGTAGGCCGTCCGAATTCAAGGCCCGAACCAATTTTTCATCACTTCACTGGGTTAAAAATCGGACTTTCGATTATCAACGACTCCTTTTTTAACGTCAGACTATTTTAAGATTAAATGATTATTACTAGTCAAATGAGTGGATTTCTTGACAAAAGTCAAAATTTTATTGGAGTTATGAATTTGAATGTAAGACAACTTCCTCATGAGCATTTTTAGTGGTGGGAAAATCTCAATGGGAAAAAATTTAAAGTGGAAAATCAAGGTGGAAAAAACTATCTTAAAGTGGGAAGAAAGATCAAAGGAAAAAACTATAGTTTCAAGTTGGAATCTATAACAATGGGGCTAAATTTGATCCCTTTTTTACCTTTTTTTCCTCTAGGAGCATTCCCAGTGTTGAGCTAAAAAGTCAAGGGGAAAAAGATTCAAGTTCTGTCTCATACGACTTAAAACAGTCGAAGCCAATATGTCGGCCCTTGGAGGAACTCATGTCTTCATCCCAACCCATCTACTGACGATTGTAGCTTGCGGCGCAATCGAGATAAAGACCTAGGAGATTCAGACTCGAAAGAGTTCCAATTCATTCATTCGGTTCTCTGAAGAAGCAAACTCCAGGAGCCCCGATATCATCCTTTTTGAAGACAACTTCAATTAAGCTTCTTTTCCTGGACTAGGAAACCTTTAAAGAGAAGGAGCGATGATATTGAAGGAACGGAGAGTGAAGTGAGGAGAGCTATATGAGGGAGAGCTCCTCTGGGGAATAAGACTATAAAAAGGAAAAAGTGGAAAAAACTGGGGGCAAAAAAACTCATTTCCAAATAATGTATAGGCGGAAAACTTAGGAGAAAAACATGAATATAGGTTTTTAGATTTTTGGGTTTATCATATGAATTTAATTTTATCATGTATTATAATATGTTTATATTCAAAGATAAATTGTGTCTACTATTTTTACTAGTTTTTCTACCCGTGCGATGCAAGGGTAGCAACACTGACTAAAGACATAATGATGAGGCAAAATGTCATTACTGAAGCATAATAATAGATAACATTAACAAAGAAAAGAATACAAAATCAAAAGTTAATTTTAATTTATCACAAAATTTGAGACTTTTTTTGTACACAACATTTGTTATTGAATTTATCGATTTAACCTCCTTATCATAAATCAGTATCTTTAATTCTAGATGATTGGTCAATACACATATATATAGCAACTGGATTTCTAGACATTTTATTTTGCTAGACATTGTCATATAATTTAATCCATTAAAGTTCAATTCAGTATAAATGATACTAAAGGAAGGTGAAGTATTGGAGATAAAAATAAATATAATATAGTATACCTTCAAGGGTTAGACTATGTAATCTCCTTTTAACCATGTTTTCTCCAAATAAAACCATTCTGGTGAAAGATCAAGATCTCTCATCTGAAGAACAAGTACCCTTCTCACTATTTTGTTAGCTTCATCATTTTTATGTTACCAAATTAAAATTACCGTAAGACTATATTTCTTTCGTTTAATAATTATATATATATAATTAAAAATGGAGAAGATGCCACTTTCACACACACACACACCACAGAGTGCGTGTGTCAAGAATTAATATGATTTTTAGACTTGAAAGAGGAAATATTCTACATCCATGTTTACTAATATCCATTCTTCTCCCGTGGCCGTCTCATGAACACTTGTCCCTCCAATGCGAGTACAATCAAAATCGTAAAATGTCAATGAAATTAAAAAGTGTACAATGTAATAAAAGTGTATTAAAATAATCATCAAAGATTAAAACCCATTATTTTTATAATCTAAACTGTAATTATTTAAGTCATTAAATTTTGATACAATTCTTTCTCCATCTCTTACCGATTTGCATTTTGAAACTCTATCTCCAATACAAATAAATACACAAAAGAAATAATAAATAATGATCAAGAAATCCCAAACTAAAAAAATCCACACGAAAAAAAAAATACTCATTTTAAGAGCACAAAGTTGTTGAAAACATTTAAGAGTAATGATAATAGTTGTGTTGAAAACACCGTCTCAAGGCAAAATTGACCCATAAATTGATAAGTTAAGTGATGACTGAAAACATTTTTAATCATTAAAACATAATATATACATATACATACACACAGTGAATGATAAGAAATTCAGAAAGCACTAAGAGCAGTGAGTACAAATGGCCTAGGCAACACAATAGCATTTAAAGAAATTAACCGAGACAATACAACATCATTAAAATAAACTAAGTTAAGATGCACAATAAGCAAATCCCAGCAGTTTTTTTTTTTTGGGCTCTTTTTTCGGTTTTCATCTAAACTCCATAGTAGCTTCTCAACTTTGACAATTGTGACAAAGTTGATTTTATCAATTCTTTTCAACCTTCACAATGTTTACGACGTTGTTGGTCGATATCTGAGGTAATGAACCCCCATCATTCAAATGCCTACTGCTAGCCACATCCTCAGTTGGTGTAGTGCGTCCTTCGTAGTCCATTCTATGGAATTTTCACTCATCTCTAGGTATGACAGTATTAACCTGAAAATCTGAACCCGACTGAGACCTGCCCCGTTAGGAAACGGGGCTAACGGGGCAGGGATGGGGATCAAAGTTGCGCTCCAAAACACTATCGGGAAGGAGACGGGTTTTGGTTCCCCCAGCCCAACCCGCCCAAAAACCCGATTTTTGGGTTTTTAAATTATTTAAAAAAAAAAAATTAGTTGTATAAAAAAAAATAGTTAGTATGTAACGCTAAGACTCGAACCGGCAAGAAAGAGGAGAAGGGGTTCGTAGAATTCTAGAGTCCCTGGAACCCGGAAAGGAATTTACTATAAAATAATAGAGTCCCACATCGACTTCTTAGTGAGAATTCATGAAGTAAGTTCTGGATAAAATGAGCATGAACCAATATCAATCTAAGTGGGCAATAGTGGACTCATAAACATACGTTTTGGGGGACAAAAAATGTTAAAATGTTTTGGAAAGTTTTGTGAGGTTAGATCCAATGTGTCAGGCCTTATTTTTAGTTTTTAATGGGCCAACATGGAGTTGAGTGGGCGGCATTGCTGGTGGAGCTTTTGTCAACATCAATGTTATCTTGTGATGTTCAGTTCTGAAGTGTCTTTAGTCTTTTATAGGTCTTTAAAAAAAGAAAAAAAAAAAAATTTCGGGGCATTAACGGGGATTTATCCCATCCCTGATACGGCCTGGCCTGCCCTGCCCCGAAGTTGACCCGCCTTGATTTAATCGGGGATCGGCGTGGGGAAGGGGCGGGGTAAATGATTTCATCCCGACCTGTCTCGTTGTCATCCCTACTCATTTAGTGACTTTATTGTTGGAAGCAGATGTTCGGTCTTGCGTGTAGTTGATGGCTAAATAGGCAATAAAGTTATTAATCAGCAGTGATAATGCAAATAAGTCCGTATGAATTGAACAACAAGACACATTACAACCATCCACGTCCCTCATAGCAAGCAAAAGAAGTTGGAGTCCTGCATGTTTCATAAAAATAAGAACTTACGAATATAATATTTAGCTTTCAAATTATATTCCAAAGTTCAAAATAGCGCAACCTGCTTGGGTTCTTCTTAATGTCAAGCGTCTCAAAAAATGTTTTCAAACTATTCCCAAAAAATGTTTTCAAATGCAAAACAGAAATAATAATAATAATAATAATAATAATAATAATAATAATAATAATCATCATCATCATCATCAACCATTAGAGCATTTACAATGCAAACGTCTAGTTTTCGGATGACGTGGAAGAGAGATATAGACACATAAATTTACAAATTTTAATTTTCTCACTCTTCTTTCCCTACTTACTTTCTTACCTTTTCGTCTCTTTATTTTCTATTTTTTCTTCACAATGTCTCTGAGAACATCTAACTATAGAAAGTGTCCTAGACATTGTGAAGAAAATATAGAAAATAAAGAGAAAAGAAGGAAAGAAAGAAGTGAAAGAAGAGAGAGAAAATTGAAATTTGTAAATTTTATGTGTCTATATCTCTCCTCCACATCACCTCAAGACTAGACATTTGCATTAGATATGCTCTTAGGGAGCACTATCTAGAAAACGCTTTCATTAAGGCCAATCTCCTTCATATTAGATCCTAGTTACTCACCATCTTCACTCTTAGTTGGCATCATTTGAGACGTATTAGCCAAAGTTTGCAGGTCATTGAAGAAAGGACCTTCATTTTGTAGGAACAGAACATTTTTTGGCTATTGTTCCTTTTAGTTAGTCTTCAAACTCAGCTCTCATAGAATCCAACATTGGAACTTCTTCCCTTGAATTACATACTTCATTGATGTCAAACGACTGACAACTCGGTTGTTAAAAAACAACTGAGGGATAAAAAGTTAGAAAAAAAAAAAAATATATGTATAACAGCGAAACTAACCAAAAAGAGAAGGGGGTATAGTAGTACCAGCCAGACATGCTCGCATTCGAGAGGCAGCGAACGTGGAAAGTGACTGGCACTGTCATGAAACGGTGAAAAGCTGCCAACGGCTTTTGAAATCGAGCCCGTCATCTATTTGATTAAAAAACGATTAGGAAAATTGAATGGCTAAGGTGAATGCCGCGAAGGAAATGGACGGTTTAGGGAAGGAAGAGGGACAAAATTCTGCTAAAGATTAGGGCAACAACATTGTATGACAATAGAGTTCCAAACCTAGAATGATTTTGAAAAATCAAGAAATTTGAAAAAGATTAAATGATAAGATATACATATTTAAGAAAGAATTATCGGAGATTTGAATTTTCCAAATCAGATTCAAGATAAGATGTAAGCAAGTGGAGTGAATTAAGAAAGGGGATTTGACAATGGCTGAAAGTGGGGTGCCTCGCTAACGGGTACTGGTAGCTTAGAATCATAGCAATAGAAAAAAAATAAACAAATAAAATAAGGTGCAAGAAAAATTATACCGCAAGAGCGCGGTGTCTATAGTCACCACGTAAAAAGGGCGGGAAAAACGTGGTGTCTATAGACACCGCAACTCTTGATTTATATATTAATAGATGCGGACGTTGGATTCCGTTGTGGATTTAATGTCACCGTTTATATTTTGTTACACATAGACAATAAATTTTGATCTTATTTAATTTTTCATTTCTCACAAAATTTAAAATTCACCTCCTATTTAATAATTATTTGGCTATAAAATTAAAATTGGACACGTGGCGGAATATTATTGGTTTGTATAACATTTATGAGACTAAGAATTGGAGGGGGATTCTTTAGCCAAATTTGGCCCCTCAAATGGCTTCCCCCCTCAAATATGAACACTATTTGGTTTTGTTAGCCCCAACATTGAGAATGCTCTAAAAGTGCCGAATTTCCTATATTCGCCCTTATATTATTTGATTTGAAATGACTATTATTTGCATGAAGTTGAACAGAGTGGACTTCCACAATAAACGCTCTTAAACCTTCCAATAGACGCCTACCAAAACTAATTCTGAAGCTATATTTCATCGAAGAGCACCATCCAAAAAAAAAAAAAAAGATAAAAAACAGTATGCGTAGCAATGTCTAAACATAAGTTTCATATAACGATTTTTTAAGAATAATGCTATTCATCTAGATTGGAGACTGATTTCTAGTTTAGTTATCATCTCCTTATTGGCCATTGAATAAGTGAGAACCCTATACATTTATACATATCAACTTATCCTCTAATGTAGTAATACTAACTAAATTAGATACCAATTACATAAATAGCATCACTCATTTTTGAATATGGCGAGGATAACTAACGATGCTTATTTTACTAGACTAGATGAGCTGTATTGGAACCGTTCGTATGATTTCCAATATTTATACAAGGAGAGATGAAAATATTAAAATATTACAAATATATAAGCTGGCTTCAAATAATAGTAGGGGATGTAGCTAAGATGGCTGAGCGCTCGCTTAGCATGCGAGAGGTACATGGATTGATACCCCGCATCTCCATTTCTCATTTCATTTTTTAATTATAATTATTTTCACCATATCCCGCATCTCCATTTTTGATTTTTTTTAATTATTATTATTTTCTTAATTTTAGAGGATGTTTGATTTTCTGTTTGAAAGTATCTTATAAAGAGAAATTATAAGTTGGTAAAATAAGTAATGTAGATTTAATGGAAATTTGAAATTTGTGATTATAAATGAGTAGTTATTAAATTAGTTGTCAAACAAGTGATAACTGAGTTATGAAGAGATATGTTGAAAGATATGCACTTAGTCATCATTTTTCACGTGATGCGTCAACGTTTTGGCAGAATGAATAATCACACACTTCCACGCACTCTGGTTATTATCAACCAAGGATAAGACCGCCACCGCCAGATCCTCGTCAGATTTTTCTGTTCCTTACATCCTTCAACCTGTTGATGGATGCATAGTCAGAGATACTGGAAGATCTTGCACCGATTCACGGTCTCAAATCTGCATCTTAACAGTCTACAACAGGGAAATCTAAGATTTTTGCATTGAAACAAGAAAGAAAACAATGGGCAAGACTGTGAGGAAGCTCGAAGTTGTATCGCCCGTGCCGGCGGATATAGACATAGCTAATTCAGTTGAACCACTTCACATCTCTGAGATTGCCCAAGAACTCAACCTTAGTCCCCAGCATTACGATCTTTATGGCAAGTATAAGGCAAAGGTATTAATATAAAGACAAAGTTTGGATTTTTGTGTTCCAATATCTGTAACCGTGTATATCTTTGCTAAATAAAGATTCTTATATATAGTCTGTTAACGGGTGATAATTATCTTGTATTGTAAATGAGGTTTTCTTTATAATTCAGTTTCGGCTAGTTTTGAAATATGTTAGTGGGGCGATCTGCGTGAAGGTGCTTGTTTGGAATAGCCTAAAATAATGGGTGCACAATCAATAGGGAGTAGTAACGAGTCTTTCGAAATGGGTGGATAAAAATAACTCTTGACTAGTTTAAATTATGGCAAATATTATCTCATTGTAAGTATGCGCAAGAGTTGGCCTGTGTTAATGTTCCAAGCTTGGTGATTAAATTTAGATGTGAGCATTATAGGTATTGCTGTCGGTGATAGATGAGCTTCAAGGAAGAGAGGATGGGTACTATGTGGTGGTTGGAGGGATTACTCCAACTCCTCTTGGAGAAGGCAAGTCCACTACCACCGTTGGTCTTTGTCAAGCATTGGGAGCTTTTCTTGATAAAAAGGTAACATTTTTCCCCTTATTGTTGTCTTTTTCATGGATACTCCTTGCATGAGTTTAGTTGCTTTGACTTTTTAGTAATAATACATGGATGCTAGATCAGGGGTAAAGCCTCCCCGAGAGGGTTTTTTATATTTTTCTTATTGATGACACTAGAAGAAGAGCACGAGGGAAAGTGCTTATATTTGGGAATGATTTCAGGATACAAATACAATCAAGCAAAAGATAAAATGCCGTTGGAAATGAAGTTCTTAACATGCAAAGTGCATCTGTTTTAGCTTCAGAAATCATTGCTAGTATCGAATTGAACTTTGAGAGCTCCACTGATTCTGTTGTAGGAGGACAGCTAACAACAGGAATTCTTGATTCCATATCTTTATCAGTAACAATCTTCTTCTTCATTATTTTCTAATGCCAAGGAGTTTAAATTAATGTCAAACAAAGAGTTGTGTCATGTAATTGCAATAGAAATTGCTTAATCAACCTATCATAAATATTAGAACATCTAACTAATCTCTCTTTCTTACATCATTCTAAAAAGAGGTTTTGTTCCATTCGCTTCTATCTGGTTATTTTAGGTGGTCACATGCCTTCGCCAACCAAGATCGGAAGAGCGTCTTTTGGAATCAAAGGGGGTGCTGCAGGTGGAGGCTATAGCCAAGTAATCCCAATGGATGAGTTCAATCTTCACTTGACAGGAGATATCCATGCAATAACAGCTGCAAATAACCTTCTAGCTGCAGCCATTGATACTAGAATCTTCCATGAATCCACACAATCTGATAAGGCTCTGTTCAACAGATTATGCCCCCCAAATAAAGAAGGTAAAAGGAGTTTCAGCAACATAATGTTTACCCGTCTGAAGAAACTTGGCATCTTGAAGACTAACCCTGAAGAGCTTACTCCGATCTGTTAGCAAATTTGCCAGGCTCGATATAGATCCTGAATCCATAACATGGAGAAGAGTAATGGATGTCAATGATCGATTCTTGAGGAAAATTACTATTGGACAGGGTCCTGAAGAGAAGGGGAAGGTAAGAGAAACTGGATTTGATATTTCAGTTGCTAGTGAAATCATGGCGGTGTTGGCTCTCACAACTTCCCTATCTGACATGAGGGAGAGGCTTGGGAAGATGGTAATTGGAAACAGCAAAGCTGGCGATCCCATTACAGCCAATGATCTTGGGGTTGGATGTGCTCTTCCGATCTACTGTGTTGATGAAAGATGCCATTAACCCTACATTGATGCAGACTCTAGAGGGTACCCCTGTCCTTGTTCACGCTGGTCCTTTTGCAAATATTGCGCATGGGAACTCATCAATTGTTGCAGATAAAATTGCACTGAAGCTGGTTGGACCTGGTGGCTTTGTGGTTACTGAAGCAGGCTTTGGATCTGATATTGGTACAGAGAAGTTTATGAATATTAAGTGTCGATATAGCGGTTTAACTCCTCAATGTGCTGTTATTGTAGCAACCATAAGGGCCCTCAAAATGCACGGTGGAGGACCTGAGGTTGTCGCTGGCAAGCCTCTTGACCCTGCCTATGTTACAGAGAATGTGGCTCTTGTAGAAGCTGGTTGCATTAATCTGGCCAGGCACATCTCAAATACAAAGGCTTATGGCGTTAACGTTGTTGTAGCTGTCAACAAGTTTTCATCTGATTCCGAAGCTGAACTTAATGCAGTGAGGAATGCAGCTTTAGCAGCAGGGGCTTTTGATGCTGTCATTTGTTCTCACCATGCCCACGGAGGAAAGGGAGCGGTTAGTTTCTTAATAACTGTTTATTTTCATGGGTTGTAAATTCTACCAAGTAATATAGCCTTGTTAAACCTCTGATGATTGACTGTCATCTATCAGTTTAAGAAGAAGAATAGTAAATTTAAAAGCACATGGTAAGTTATGAGAGGTAAAAGAACCACAAGAACCTGCCATTTGCCAAATTTATACAATCATCTTGTTAAAAAATATTTTAGTTTTTTGTTGACATATATCCATCAGGATGAAGAAGGTAGGATGCATTACAATATTGTTTTGTTTGTCTCTTACAGTTTATTTCTGTTCCCCTCTTGTTGCTGTCACAGCAAAGTGAATGTTTAACACTTTTAAGTTGTAGAAGAGGATTTATCATCTTTCATTGAGCTAGACTGTCAGGTCAATATTCTTTCAAAACTTGCTTCTGGTTTTCTTGTCTATATTACATGCATTCCATGCAGGAAAAAGTGCTGTTTGCTTTGCTGTGAACTACTAATAATTAAGGCATTCTGTTACCTGTTCTTTTTGTTAGTTGTTAAGTTGATCAGCCTGCACGTGGCTGTATTTAAAAATATAAGATATCTCCTCCTGCTGTGATCAAACACATTTAGGATTGTCATATTGGAGGTCTAAACTTCTTTGACAAAGTGCCTGTAGTAATACTCTGTAATATGCAAGTTTGAACAAGAGAAATACAGGCTTTAGTTGCTGACGGGACAGTGAAACTGATAATTTATTGAGGATTTTAAATATCCGGAGCAGACTTCCAGTGCAGCCTCATTTTACACTTCAAAGGTACATATGGATTGCTCTTGCTAATTAATTGGATGGAATCCACCTGGCAGTATGTTGTAACTCTGGAAATGCTTGTCTGATCATTCTCAATGGATCTCTGTTTTGAACCAGAAAAAAATTCAGGTCCTTGAGTAAATGTTATTGTATGATAGATATATAATTGGACATGTTAGCCTTCAGTATTGGGGGAATATTTGCTATTTATTGACTTAGAAGCTCTTGAGGCAGCGAAATTAAATATGATTGGAAGGCTTTGACATCTTGAACGTAAATAGACTCTCAAATCTTCATTTCTATTCAGAAATAAATGATGCCAAAGCATAAGTTAAGAGTTAATTGAAAAACAAAAAAACTAGTTGAGTTCAAGAAAATTTAAAGCTTAAATTGGATACTCACTGCATAACTCAACCTTCTTAAATAGAAACGGTTGACCTGCATACCTTACACTAGCTGTTATGTTGACTAAAATATGTTTCTTCCCATTTTCAGGCTGACCTTGGCATTGCAGTTCAAAAAGCCTGTGAAAATGTGACACAGCCGCTGAGATTCTTGTACCCCTTGGACATAAGTATCAAAGAGAAAATAGAGGCAATAGCAAAGTCATATGGTGCCAGTGGTGTTGAGTACTCAGAACAAGTAAAGCTTTTGGCGTTCATAACATTTCTCTTATTTCTCTTTATCTGGCTTAATGAGTTTTGAGTCATTCATTTGTGCATGTGCTTACCACTTGATTGAAATTATATGTAGATCATGCCAACTTTCTTTGTCTTTTTGACTTATATATATTGCTTATTACAGTAAGATCAATTTTCTAGGCAATAGCATCAGCCTAGAGACCTGATAATACGGAGAGTAACTTCTGTTATTGGACTAGACATTGTGTTATCGTAGTACTGATAGGTAAGCCTGACAAACGTCCACGATATAATGGCTCTGTTCCTGTTCTCAGGAAAATGGTATTTTGGTTGTGTTCAATTACAAAAGATCGTTTTTACCCAGATAATATGTCATGGAAAATGGTGTATTATGCATTTCTACTAATATTAAAATATAGAGTACTCTAAGAACTGAAGCAAAGCTGTGAATAATTATATGATCTCATTCAGAAAGTGTGTTTGCTTGTTCGCGCCTGATCTGATTTTGATTTATTATTTCCTTCATGCTTAATTGCTAATCTATAATGCGCCTTAGGTGTCAAAAAGAAACTAGGCAAAGAAACTTGTCAATTTTTCCAGCATGGTTGAACAGGGTCTGTGTTTGGCTGTTTCTTCAATTCTGCTTTTTGACATTATTTTCTTTGCTTTTCCATGAGTAGGCAGAGAAGCAGATTGAGATGTACAGCAAGCAAGGATTTTCCAATTTGCCAATCTGCATGGCGAAAACACAATATTCATTTTCTCACAACGCTTCAGAGAAAGGCGCTCCAAGTGGTTTTGTCCTACCAATCAGGGACGTGAGGGCAAGCATTGGAGCTGGTTTCATTTATCCTTTAGTCGGGACAATGAGTACAATGCCTGGCCTTCCAACAAGGCCCTGCTTCTATGACATTGATCTTGATACTACCACCGGGAGAGTTATTGGTCTTTCTTGAGAATTAGATAGAACTCTTCGAAGATTTGGCTTTCATGTTGGAACGTTGAGCGATGTCAGTAATTTGGAGATATTTGTAATTCTTCACTCTGTTTACAAACTTAACTGCAGATCTGGAATAAATGTTGTGTTTTCCAGAGAAGAATTTCATCAGGGTTTCTGCTTGGATGTGATCTTTACTATTTTATCGATGTTTTTTCGAACAGAATCAACTGAATAATGAGGGCCGAATTACATAATTATTACATGAAAATCTGCCAAATGGCTATGGAACTTCAAGTTATCTAAACCTGAACGCTTGATGACTATGGAAAAATGAAAATAAGTATCGTAGCTTCTACATATATATTTCAGATGCTGGTCTAGTTAACCCGCTTGCAATCAGCCCTGATTTCTCCACTGTTTCCTGTCAATGGACTTATATTTCCCATTTTAATCATGGATTGAACAAAAGCGTCGAAAAATTCAGCCTGGCTACCAGCAAATCGGTTAACAATAGCAACTGTATCAGCTCCAGTGGTTGAGAACAATACTTGATCTGTCTGAAGAAGTCCCCTGTTGTTCTGAAGGTTCGTGAAGTAGTTATTGTCAAAATCATCAGGACTCGAAGGATCAAGATTTGTCGAAGGATCCGTATCTCCACCTTGAGGACAGATTTGGCGTAACGTATCAAGGTAAACGGGGTCCATGGTCGGGTCAGGGTTCCCATTGCCACTGAAATCGTAAAGCCGATGCCTGAAAGTAGAGCATTTGGCTCGTCCAAAGGTATGAGCACCTGATAAAGAAACTAAATCAGTGGAATCAAGCCCCTGGTCGCTGAACTTGCGTGAGATGATTTCAAAACTCTCGAAAGGGCTCGGGAGGTTGCTATCTGCCCCGGCTCGGTTTGCTGTCCTGCTATCCCTTCTGCCTAGAGAAACTTCCCATGATGGACCTCCTCCCTGTTAGTTGTTACAGCAGTTTAGATTAGCTTAATTTGTGTACTGAAAGAATTACGAGAATATCAGTTACACAGTACTGGACATGATTAAACTGAGAGAAACAAGAAAAGAAAAATAGCGAGTCATCATACCAGAGTAACTGAAATTTGAGAAGCAATGGCTAAAATATCAGCACATGAGACGACACCAGGACAAACGTTCTCCAGAGCTGTTTTTATATCATCAACCACACTATATCCATCAGCTGAATTAATGTTGGGATTGGCCAGTTTCTCACTGTCTATGCCGTCTGCATTGTCTAGCAAAATCGAGCCATCGCACCCCTGCTCAAATTAGGCATCATATATAAAATTCATCGAAGTTGCATCTCAAGCAAAATTACACACGGGTTAGCACAAGAAAATGAATTCAGTAAGACCAAAGTCAAAAAAATTTTACATCACAAAGCAATCATGGAAATGGAGGCGAATGAGCTTGGCACCAATGCGAACATCACTCTGTTGAGCTCGTTCCACTATATTACGAACTATCGTGGACACATTGGGACAGGAACTACTGTAAAATGTCTCTGTTAACTGGGCATTACACCCTATCAGAAAGGAAGCGATCAAGAAAATCAGAACTAAGCGAAATGCAGGCATTTTGCTAAAGTATTACTTCTTTTCAATTTTAAATCGAAAGAGAGAAATAATTAGAGGTTGTGAAATATACTTCTCTGGTAACAGCTATTTATAACAGGCTCCTCCCATCATGCAGGGAAGGGAAGGTCAGAGGAAGAGCTTGCATGGATGGAAATTTCTCTAAGTACAATATTCAACTTAGTGGAAACTTCATTGGTAGGTAGAAAATCAACAAGTGTGCAAAGATTTTGTAAAAGCTGATGAAGTCAGAAGATTATACCTCAATCCTATCCACGAAATTGTCCTAGTTTTGAGATGTTAAATTCTAATAAAAATGGATAAGCGAAGCTAATTAATGAGCATTGGAGATTTGGAGCCTATGTTATTTTGAGTGCTTGAACTTTTATAATAACGACGAATACTAGCTTAAATTATAATTTTAAGGGAACCCGAATGTGTCATGGATGAAGTTCATTAGAACATTTAAGGGGATCCGTTCGGGTATATCATTATTTTTTTTTTTAAAAACAAAAGGCCAAAGGCCCAAATTACTTGGACACTCCTATTAGAACATGCACGCGTAATTATTAGAATTATTGGAAAAATTCCACCAAAGGAATGCAAAGAGTGAGAGGCGAAGCTGAAATGTACGTATTTTTCAAATAGAGTGGGAAGAATTATTAAACATGCAAGTTGGCTGTTAACATCTAATTAGGTTTTAACGTAGTTTTTTTATCGTGGTTCGTGGAAGTCTACGAATCATTAATGCATGCACGATTGACAAGTCATAACTTCATATACTAACGAATATTTCATAGTCCGCTTGTTTAGTTTTGGTCTTCAACTTCTAGAATTAAACTTCACCAAATTTAGCACGTTGGAATGTAGCTGGCTAGTGACGGCGTTTTTTGTCCCTCAATTTATGAAATGAAAAAAAAAAAAAAAATTGTGTGCATGAATATACCTTCTCATCTTGAAAAGTTAAATTTGATAAGAGTAATTTTAACATGATAACTTTTTCATGAAATGTTTGGGAGGTATATGGGAAGAGTAGTTATTTGTACACATCAATTGATATATAACAACTCAACAATATAGTTACGTGACATATGAAGTTCTGTGCTATAAGTTATCGTGTAAAATAGCAATCATCATGTCATGTATAATATAACGTGATTGGAAGTAGATACACAAGGTTTCATATTTGAAATTATATATTGTTGTTGTTGTTGTTGTATGTAGTGTAAAACCACTACTTACTGCTATACGTACAGTATGCATATTTTCAACTGTTATAGCGTGAATATAGTTTCGATCTCCAGCCAAACGTTTATCATGTTAGATATACACATGTTAGGAGATCATATAAGTTATCTGATGATCTCCTGCCATGTGTATGTTTAGTAACGTCTAGCGGGATGGTCATATTAGACGTATAGTGGGAGATATTTTTTACCCATATAGTGTTACTAATGATTATATTTATGATTGGTGTTCTTTAAAGAATGGCATTTTAGTCATTTAACTAAATCTTTTCCATTTTAGTGGATTTTTTCAAGGGAAAACGTCTCCTTTTTGTTTTGCAAGAAAAGGTCAATGTTTTTTTTTTTTTTTTT
>CAVNYN010277058.1:0-12291 GCA_963692815.1 Nyctanthes arbor-tristis
CAAATCGAGATTACACTTGACAAAGCCTTATGGTGATTTTCCTTAGTGCCGAGTGCTTGACGTCATTGCTTCATGATCTTCTTCCTTTCTTCGTATCTCAATCCATTCATACAAAAGAGTGAAAAGCTTGCAAAAACCATGTGTTAAGGAGAAAGAAAAACTCCATTCCATAATTTCCCGTTCCTTTACTTTCTCGTCCCTTTACTTTCCCGTCATTCCAAGCAATCATGAATATTTTTTGGCAAGACAATGCAACTCTCTTCTTGAACGTAGCAAAAATCCAGCTCTTGAAACAATCCACATTATGTGTAGGAGCATAGACATTCGAAAATCTCCAACAAGCCTCCGCAAAATGGCAATCTAGGAAGACGTGTTTAACACTTCTACAAGATAAATCAAATCTAGATTGTAATTATAGCGGCCATCGGAATCAAAATTACCACCAGTCTCAAAACCACCCATCATATAGCAAGCTCTCGGGAGGGTAGAAATGGCATAAAAGAAAGACCCAAGAGAGAAATGGCATACCCGATGATTGGGTTTCACATTTTGCCACATTTTACTTATTATCACGTATTAATTACGCTTTTATCACGTATTGATTTATGCAGTTAGTACGTTTAATCTAAATACTTTGTCACGAAACTTTGTAATTACCCAAACCCAACCCGAATCCAGCCCAAACAAACCTGAATACGTTGGGGTCGGTTTGGATCGGGTTGAAGCACTAATCTGGGCCGGGTAGGTTTAGGTAGGCCCAATATATTTTTTACCACTAGTTGGATTTTCCTTTAAAAGGAGCCCCCAAGATATTTCCTCATTCCTACCCCTTCTGTCTCACTGGTTAGCTTCTTCAGAGCGTACCAATCTATACATGCACTGAGAGCTTCTATGGCGTTGGAACATGTTACAATACTAACCAGAAAACCCCTTTATTGTATCCACCAAAACGCTTTACCAATTTCGCATTTCTCCTCACTTTCCCAGTGTTTCCAGTCTCTATCCGTTACAGCGAAATCCAAGAAAAGCACAAGGTTCGGCCGAATAAAGTGCTCATTTGATTCCAACAATACTACAGCGAGCAATAACAATAGGGTTTACGAGTACGAACGGTATGCGGGTTCGCAATACCGGAGGCCCTCTGAGATTCAGTGGAAAAAGGAGCTTTGCAACTCCGTACAGTTAATCGGAATTGTTGCGACCCCTGTGCAAGTCAAGAATCTTCCTTCGGGGAAGGTCCTGGCTTGGTCCCGGCTTGCAGTCAAGAAATCGCAAAATGACACCATTTGGTAAAATTTCCAATTACATCTGGTGTATTTGTTTTTTCATTTTCTGACACAAATTGATAAGATGGTTAATGCGTATGGAATACTGGTACTTCTGCGGAGAAATTGATACCCGAGTTGGCATGATTTCCAGTTGAGTTGGTTTACTGCTCTACCTCGCAAATATCGCAATTACTTCACCCGTGTTTATTCATATGTCTTAAGCTCAAACCTTAACCGTCAATATATTTTTATTTAGGTAAAGGTCCTATTTTTTTATATGATTGTAGTACTTTTCAACATTGAATTTGATGATGAATGTCTACTTTGTACCGGTGGTGAATTTAGGAAATGTAGAAAGTAGGTCTGTGTCTATTTAGCTGTTGATTGAGGGAGAATGGAACAATTTCCCCCTTCAAGGATTCCCAACCAAAAAAAAAAAAAAGAGGCTTTTTGAAGCATCTTTCTCTTGTACCAACGTTCAACTCAGTTCGCCGTTTCAGTGCCTCCAACAGACTGAAGAATAAACTCTGTCAAGATTTTTTATCTCTGCATGATTTCAACCATTGATAAGCATTTGGAATTTTACATATATGTAGTATAATATTTCTTTAGAAATGCTTTAGTTCCACTCATATGAAATATTTTCATTAACATAACGCTTTTCACCTGCTTATTTTGACTTTCCTGCCCATGTCAAGTGATTATCAGCTGACAATTTCATTATTACCAAAAGTATATCAATCTATCTCTTTGATACTTCAGGATTAACTTGACATTCTGGGATGAGATGGCTCATATTGCTTTTGAGCATGTAGAGAAAGGCCAGCAAATATATGTATCTGGTCGCCTTGTCTCAGATACTGTTAAAAATGATGATGAGACGCAGCAGACCTATTATAAGGTTTATGGCCTCTTCCTAATTTACATATTCCTGGAAATTATGAGGCATTATTTCTAATATCTCATGCATGCAATCTGTTATGATATTTGGCAGGTAGTTGTCCAGCAACTAAATTTTGTAGAAAGGAGCCCCTCTGCAGTTTCATTATACAATGGTGACTCTAGTTCCCTGACACCAGGTAATTATTGCCCCCTATCTTACTCTTTGCACATTTGGGCCTCGTTTTAGCGGTTGGATATCTTAAAATTATTTATTGCCTTGCAGGTAGGAAGCAAAACAATTATGCTACAAATACTACAGGGTCCATAGAAGAACTATGGCAAGCTTTCTTTGCTAATCCACTAGAATGGTGGGATAATAGGAAAAACAAGGTAGTCTTTTCGCTTCATGCTTAAATGGCACCATGCCTGTGCATATGAGCTTTAATATGATTATCACACTTTCTTTACTCATCCTATGTTATAAATTCATACCAGCAGGGAAGTTCAATTGCTAGAAATGAAGGATAAACTTCACCAACTATAAATAAAAACAGACTTTTACGAGTCTCTTATAGTTCACAATCTTATATATTTCTTGATATTATTTGGATTGTAGTAATAGCATTAGTACTTGGATTATTATTAGGTTTTCCTTTCATGGTGGTTCTCACAGATAATACTACAGGATTTTTCTAAATGGTTATTGATTAATGCCCACATAAGAAGAGTGACTTCCGTGTCTTGTAACCAGTAAATTCTGTACATTCAATTAATGTCATGAGAAGTTCAGAAAAAGCAGAATTGAAATAATTAACTTCATCAAGATCAAAAATTTTGAACTCTTTCCTGTTTCATTGAAGCCCAATTTGTTCTTCTGTACACAGTTAGTGCTTAGTACTTAGTACCAAAGCTAGGATTAACATGGACTAAATTCTATACATTCAATTAATGTCATGAGAAGTTCAGAAAACGCAGAATTGAAATAATTATCTTCATCAAGATAAAAATTTTTGAACTCTCTCCTGTTTCATTAAAGCCCAATTTGTTCTTCTGTACACAGTTAACGCCTAGTACTTGGTACCAAAACTAGGATTAACATGGACTGGTAGTTAGCGTTGGTGGTGTTGTTAAGCATTCTAATGAAAATGGTCAAAGGATTAAAGAATGAGAAACTTCATATCAGAATCTGGAGCTTAGTTTTACTGGAATCAGAAACACAATGAATGCAATTGGATAGGCTCTGATTGTGGCAATGATAGAAGAATTGAATTACTATAAATCTTGTTCCAGAATGTGGAGCAGAGGTTTATTGTAATCAATGACAAATTCAACACAATTGGGAAGGCTTTGACACCTTGTTCTTTGGAGATTTTCTAAAAAATTGATTTTTTTCAAACTTAATTTTAAGCATACACTTTACTTTTAGAGCCTACAATATTTGACTTTTCAACTCAATCTCAGCCACAGGTTCTCCAAAAAATCTATTTTTCTCCAAAATATCTCTAGAGAACAAGCCCTGAATGTGATGTACTCCCGTGATGTGTGTGCTGGGCACAAAATCTGGCATCTATATATGTCCCAAGGTCCAACTACTTGATAACTCGGTTCAATATGATGAGCAACTCAAACACAAATACCTCCCTGAAACACAGTGTTCCCACCTCAATACAACAACTGACCCTGTTATAATGGTATGTTCAAGCACAATGACTCGGCACAACAAAATCTTATTAGAATACTCCAACTTTGGTGCAGGAGTAGTGACTGCCATTGTTTCTGAGTTCAACAAGGAGAAAAAGGAAATATATATATATATATATATAACTACTACAATTTGTTTGAAAGGTGAAGACCTTGGATCTGAGTGTAGGAATTTGACACCATCTAGACACCGTCTATAAGTAATATGAACTGTATAAGAAAAAATAGTATTTACTTTAGTCTGATGTAGCAGTAAAATAGGATATTCTTGACTACTGACAAAAATATAGAGAATTTATCATGGACATTTTAAAGAATGGAGTCATTTTGTTATGCTTGGTCTGTTGTTAACCGGGGGGAAAATAGTAAAAAATTTCCAGAAAGTGATCAGCAAAAGGGGCTCCTTTTCTTCTGGATTATCAGTAATTTCTCTGTCAGCAAACGAATAAGTTATATGAAGAGTTAGCAAGTACACTTCAAAAACTATCATTGAGTGCTTGTAAAAACTTCGAAATTTGGAACCTGTTAATCAGGTCTACAGCATTCTTGGTGTGTTGAGCTGACAAACCAACCATTCTTGAATACCATCTTTTTCTCCGAGAGATATTCTATAGTTGAACAGCACAAAAGATAAGAAGAGCATTTTCCAAGCTATCCAAGCCTCCGATAAGGTCTGAGGATCATGTTTCGGGGAACAACTTTAGTCATTGCAATCTAATTAACAATAACCCTGACCTACCTGTAGTCCTAAGCCAGTCTTGAAAAATGGTTTAGGTACACTCCACTTTTAAAATAGCTTCGCTAGCACTCAGAGGGTATCCATTGATTTTAAAGAAGATGAACCTATGTTAGTGATATTTAGGTAAATATTGGAGTTTATTAAAAAGGAGCCAAATATACTCCAAGAGATGGAGTTGCTTGTTTCATTTTGCAATTACTTTAGCTCCGAATAAGGATATTGAGAAGCTGTTTCAAAATGTTTATATAATAACTGAATGCAGCACGGTCAACAAACTATGTAATGTGAGCAATAGATGGAGTGCGGAGAATGTATCCATGAGTTAAATTTTTAATTTGAAAGACCACTTCTAAATAAAAGAGCCTATATCTTAAAACGAGATTAGTTTTCTTATTTTACTCAATATATTACTATTATAGCGTGTTTGATTGCACTTGTTTTCTATGGAAAATGCCAATTTCTTGGAAAATTTTCCCACTTTATGCGTTTGATTAACAAATGGAAATGGACTTCAAATTCCATTGTACAACCCTTCTAAAGCATACTTTTACCTCTTTTCCCTGGAAAACCATTCTGACCTCCCCCCAAGTAAAATATTCTCTATACAAGGTGGAAAATATTTTCTTTTCCATCTTTTCATTTCAAACGCACCTTTATAGTAAAATCAGTATTCTCAATATTATGATTATGATTGCTCAATCATGATTTATACTCTATTAATTCTATACGTTCATCTAGTTGAAACCATTATTCTTGAGCGTCGTCGTTTCTCAAAGATCATAGACATTGCTCATGCTCTAGTCCTGGGCGCATGCTTATTTGTTCAGGTCTCTCTCATTTGTTCTCAACCACTAAATTACATAAAATTTTTACATTTTCAGTAATATGTTTGTGATTACAGAGGAGCCCAAACTACCCTGACTTTAAGCACAAGGATACTGGTGAAGTGTTGTGGGTAGAAAGCAGGTACAATCCACCATGGGTGAAATCACAGCTTGCTATACCGGACTCAAAGATGGAATCCTTCCATGATCACAGTTCTAACATGCATGTGAACTTCATGTCTGCTGATAGTCTCGGCCCCTTCTAGGTGCTTACCGTGCCTGGCATATTTATTACTTCTTGGGTCATAGTCTTCCACGAAATTGTTGTTTTGTACAGTCCTCAATGTTTAAGATATTTGTTGACGGCTTTTATTCTTGAAGTTTTTATCCGAAAGTTCCGACAGTTAAAAGGAGGATAGCACATGCCACATTCTCATCAGACTGAGACCTGATAAATATTATACCATATGCTCTAAAAGATTTCAATTACTGATGTTATTCAGGATTTGGTGATCAGTATTATCTTCGAAGAGAATAACTCATAATCTGAAAGTAGGTGTTTTCAACTTTTCATATCATTTAATGCCTGGCAAGTCATTTATACATTGAGTAGTTTGAGATTCCATTACATAATTGTAGCCCTTATGTTATTCTGATTACCATATCATAATTGAGAAAGCAGTCCCAAATGTCTGATGACTAAAGCTATTTGATTTGAAATTCCTCAGTTAAGTTTCTATTTTTGTTTTTAAATTGAAAAAAAATAAAAAGAATAAAGATAAACAGTTCAGAAGTAGTTTGATACTTTACGTTTGTTGAATATATGGGAATAAAATGACTTGATTAGGAGGAAAAAGGATTTTCATTTTTTTTATTTTTTGGGTGGGGGGTGGGTGTGAGGTGTTGAATAAAGAAACAGAAGAAAGATGGTGGGGATTACCCTTGTAACATCATTAGAAGTAAGGCTCTTCAAAAATGAAAGCCCAATAAATATATATATTTGTCTGAATTTTGTACTATGTAATTAGCAGTACTAGCATTTTCTATTACTAGAATAAATGAATGGAACGATGGCATAATAACTTGAGAACTGCAACTCATAATCGATCTAGTCTTGTTTTACGATGAACTATAGAATTAACCGTAATTTTGCCACCCAAATATGCAGTGAGCAATCCTCTTCCCCCCCCCCACCCCCCAACCCAAACAGGAAGTCAGTAAATTAGATCTAAATTTCTAGATCTGAAATTTAACTCTAGCCGTTCATGTACAACAACACCAACAACAATAATAATAATAATAATAATAATAATAATAATAATAATAATAATAATAATAATAAACAAACTAAAATAAAAATAATTATGATACCTGTTCACTAGCTTTTGTTCTTTCTTCCCGTTTTGATATATTCTTCTCTTCCCCCCCCCCCCCAACAAAACACACACACACACAACAAAACACCAACCCCAAAAAAAAAAAAAGGCGCACTCACACACAGAGGAGAAGAGTAAGAATCATTTCTAAAGGCAATGGGTGGGATATATTTAGTATTATTCTTTGTATATTCTCATATTAACACATGCATAAAAAGGCCTGGGGAGAAAAAAGGGAAAAGAAAAATGAAATATGTGGCTATCTTTCATTTGTACATATCTAGATTTCTTCCTGTTCTAAACCAGCCTTGGATTTGTAGGCATGACTGATTGCATATTACTCTATACCAGTTATCGGATGATATACCTTCGACTCTACATTAATACCAAACAGTTTTACAGAAGAGAAATGAGTTAATATGTCGTCTAATGTCAGGTCTGATACTGCATATTTCTCCGAGAACCCAAGCAAGGAGAGGGGTTTTTCTCTGATGCGTGATACTCATTTGAAGATCTCTGCGTCTTGTATGTGTAGTTTCACCCTTATTGTGTTTTCTATAAGCATCCCAATCCTTTGGCTTCTGATCCCTTCATTATTCTTAGCCTTTTGCAAGAAGTAATAAACATGTCCCATGGGACATCTCCAACCAGCATCCAGTCACCATCCTTGTCTTCATAAGTTGGTGCAAATTCAGATCCATTGTATCCTTCCCTCTCCGAATACGCCCCTGTAAAATACCAAAACCAGATTGTAAATTTAGAGTCGACTACATGTTTGATTGATTAATAGATATATACTTAGAAGAAAGAAACTTGATTCATTAGCTAGGGTTCTTACCAATAGAGCATTTGAACATGTTCTCCAAGGCCTTGAGCAGATCTTGATAGTTTTTATAAACCTTGAGATCAATCTTCCTTAGATAAGGAGCTCCATCCATGCTCACTTTCACAAACATCCCAGACAAATCTGATTCATTTTTTTGGTGTAGGATGTTTTTCCGGTACGATCTAACCGGTGGCCAGCCAACTACTTGTGCCCTGAACATGATAACACGGTACTTTATAAGAACACGTTCGATATGCAGTACTTGACCAGATTTGACTGTTAAATTAATAACAAAACTAGATTTTGAAAGTACTTACTTTGGAGCAGGGGCACACTCTTTTTCATCCCTATCACATGAACTATCCATTTCTGCTGAAGATCTCTTATTTTTGTTCCTTGAAGATTGTTTCTCAGATTCATCTGTGCCTGGTAACCCTAATCTCAATTCAGTTGCCTTTAGATTCAGATCATTTTCAAAAGCTGATGCCCTTTCCATCTTGTTCAAGAACAATCTGTGTAGGGTTTGCAAGTTTCTGATGAATTCTTGTGTTCTCAAGAGATTTTAAGTATGGGAGGATTGTGGGTTTGAGTTGTGGAGAAATGAGAGGGTTACATGAAACTTTTATAGGATGATAAAGGCCAGACAGTGTGTAGGCGACTTATTCTCCGTGTGCATGGATTTCATAACATCAAAATCGCGGGTCACGTGCATTTCCCGTCACACATTATTGCGTGATCAACATTGTATTTGACAACCAGTTTACAAACTAAGAATCTGACGAAGCCACTACCTGGTTCTGCATTGGAATCCAACTACGGCCCACATAGCAATAGGGAAGGGCTTATGGAACCAATGGTTTGGTTCTGTAAGGGAATCAGATTTTGATACATTAGTATTTTCATGTTACAACGATTTCGTCGAAAGAGCTAATATCACTTTTGTTTATTCAACGCTGAACGATCGCAATTCGCAAGCGTGTGAAACGCGTGCTTGTGTTAGACCGGCGTAGGCCGGACACAAACTTTTATGTACAGCTACGTTTGCTAGTCAAATGAATGACAAAATTAAAGTCTACTGTGGTGCGGAGAGGGAACAAAGGGGGACGTTTTCCAACCGCCGGCATTGAAGGCCGTGGGCCGAGGATCAACGGCGGAGATGTGGTGGTGGGAATGACTCTTTGACCATTGGATCGGCGGAGCAGACCCATGTGAAGCGGGTCCTACTATGTCGGTTACTGAATTCTGATTGGCCACGTGATATGTCATTTGTGGGACCCGATTTGTAGAATTTTCGATGCGGGTTTGTATGTGAATCAGCTGCATCGACATGTGGTCGGGCATGTGGGTATGCCACCCAATAATAAATGAATGAAAGATAAACAATTTTCCATAAGAATAACTGAATATAACCACTCTAGGGTTTAAAATATTAACGTGTTTATATTCACACCACAAATTTTACTAACTATACCACTATTAACTAAAATAGGGATGCTTCCCTGGTCCTGGCACAACCCAAATTGGGTTGGGCCTCTAGAAAAAAATAATTTTTTTTTTATTTGTTTAGGTTAGGGGGAAATTTTTTTTTCCTTTCCAGCTCACTCCACTTTCATGTGCTAGCTACGCCATTGTATACCACACGTCAATTACATCTAACATCCTTTAACTTCACAAATTTTCATGTTAGGTCCTTAATTTTTTTATGACAGTTTTTTGTCATAATTTTATATGTAATTCATTAATATTTATTGCATCTTGTTTGAAATAACTTTTATCTTTTAAAAACTCCGTTAAAAGAAACACTAAATATTTTAAGTAAGTAAAATAGTAAAAAATATAAAAGTAAAACAATATGTTTTCTCATTATGTTAATTAATTAGTTACCACGTGAAATAATGAAACAAAAAATATTAAGGGGAACAAGATCATAAACAATCAAGTTAAAGATCTTTAACCCAAATAAATTGTGATGTATTAGTAAAAAGTGTTGTGGGAATATATTTTCCCAAAATATTATTATGGGTTTCGGAATCTCGCGAACAAATGTAGCAGTAGTTGATCAAACACGAGGTGGATTAGAGGATCAGTGGTTTTAGTGACTCAGCAAGGACTGTATAATTAACAAATACGCTCTCCATCCAAAGATAGTAGTCTACTAATTATTTTCACACATATTAAAAAATGATAGTTAATATAGTTAAAATATTAAATTTTACGTATATATTTCCAAGTATACCGTTATATCTCATTATTTCTTTGAAAATATTTTCAATGCATAGATAGTTAATGTTAAGTAATAGTATATATAATTAGGGGTGTATACGAAAATGAAAAATTGAAGACATGCTCAATATGGTATATGAACTATCTTTTGGGGGATTAAAATAGTATATTAGACTATCTTTGTGGGACGAAAAGAATAATAATTTGTGAAAAATAGACTGTGAAAAAGTTATTATTTTTAACGATGAGTTCATATAGCATTAAATGATAAATTAAATTAAATGGTTACATGTATGTGTTTTTACTTCACTTATTATTCAATACCACATATACTACATAACACATTACTGTAAAGGAAAATAATGAATACGAAGTTCTATTTTATTTATATTGAGAAACAAATGTAGTTTTCTTACTGCAATGAATATAGGCATGCCGGGGTCCAATTCGATTTTTTTTTCTCCAAAAGATAATGGACTTGCCAATAAATTTCATCCTTTAATTAATATATTAATATTGTTATTAGATTTCCACCGGTGTGATACACGGGTAGAACTCTTGCAAAAAATTTCTAAATAATGATGCACATTAAGTTGAATAAAAAAATATAGAGCGTCAAGTTAATGTAGCAAGCGGTCAACGACATCTTTCAAATGAATACTATATTACATCAATTTCACGCGAAAACACACACAATACGGGGTCAACTTAAGAAAAGAACACAATTCTTTTTATTCATGTGCAACAAAGAACCATAAATGAATTGAAATTTGAATAAATAAGTTGTCCAAAACGTGTATATACCCCAAATGGGTCAAGCCCACAAGAATATCCAAAACAATAAAAAAACTAAAACGTAAAGTAAGAACGACTCAAACCCAGAAAACGCAACATAATTTAGTTAAAAATGGAAGTCAGCAGTGGCGAAACTATTGGTTGGTCTTGTCGAGCTATCCCTATCATGGGCTGAAAACAAACTCTGCACGCAAAAATTATACACATTTCTTCAATTACCAATAACTGTATCATTTCATGTATGCAAGTCAATTGTATAAAATAAAAATTACATCATTCGAAATAGAAATGTGGAAAAAATCAATTCAATAAAATAGAAAAAAATTAAAGGATTAATAATTACGTTATGATGAGGTAAGCAGAATAGAATTCCAAGTGTGTCAACCAAATGAGCAGGAAAAATTATTCTAATTGTGCCCACTAACTGTTGTTTAATATAGGGGTGGACAAAAACCTGAGCCTGAACGGGTAGTGAGTAAAAAATTTCGAGTTTGGGTACCTAAACCCAAAACCAAATGAGTTTGGACAGGCTTCAGGTTTGAGTTAAAACTTGAAAAACTCGAACATTTTTTTTACTCTCAAAATTTTTAAATTCAAATTTCTAACTAATTCTATCCCAATCCACAAAACCATCTCTTTTATTTCATAATTGCATTTTCACTACACTCGTCTCATTTACACAAAACAAAACTCTACATTTGTGTAAGATATATGAATTTGTCTTCTTTTTATGAAAATTTTACTAGTTTCTATATATATATATATATCATATGATTTGTACAAGACAAATTGTTTTTAACTAATTACTTGATTATGCTACAAGTTTATGGTAAAATTATAAAATTAGAATATAAATAAAACCAACTAGCCAAACGCTAGTGTATAATTGTTAACTTCATTGCATTAGTATCTAACCATTGTAATTTTCATTTAAATGTATTATATATACTTTAAATTTTTTGTTGTTCTTACCAATTTAAGTGTTTCTTTTTTCGGTTTATGCATTCATATAATATGCGCTAGATACCCAAAAAACTCGAACAAAACCCGAAGTATTACCTGAGCCCGAACCAAAACCAAACCCGAACCAGAATCAGAACCGAAATATTTGATTTGAGCTTGATCAATCCAATACCCGAACCTGAAACCCAAATGTTCATATATAATTAATATATTTGATAATTGAATTCAAAATAGGAATGTGAAAAAAATCAATTCAAAAAAATAGAAAAAAATTAAGAGGTTAATTACGTTGATGAGGTAAGCATAATAGAATTCCAATTGTGCTAACCAAATGTGCGAGAAAAATTATTCTAATTGTACCCACCAACTGTTGTTTAATATACATATATATATATATATATATATATATAATTGAAGTCAAAATAAGAACGTAAAAAAAAAAAATTCAATTCAAGGTAAGTAGAGTAGAATTCTTGAAACTTTTCTAGCACTATATGTGCCATATGGTGTGCACCATATAGCACATGTGGCATGCATTGGGACGTGCCACATGTGGCACCCATTTGTTCCAATCAAATGGGTGGAAAAAATTATTCTAATTGTGCCCACCACCAACTGTTGTTTATATATATATATATATAATTTTTGAATATTAGCATAGTAGATCCCCAACCTATAGTCATCCTAGTACAAT
>CAVNYN010277060.1:12241-76729 GCA_963692815.1 Nyctanthes arbor-tristis
CCCCCCCCCCCCCCCCCCCCCCCCCCCCCCCCCCCCCCCCCCCCCCCCCCCCCCCCCCCCCCCCCCCCCCCCCCCCCCCCCCCCCCCCCCCCCCCCCCCCCCCCCCAAATGAGGAAATTGGGAGGGAAATTAAGGAGGGATGAATGTGATTCAAACTCGAGTCTCCTACTCAAAAATTTGGGCAGCAACACTTATATAACAATTCGAACCACCAAATCTTTTCACTTTTTGTCAAGTTTTTGTTCCTTCCGACTAGAAAATTGATTTGGATAAACGAAACAGATTGCTCCAACAACCAAATTTTTGAAGTCAAATTGTCTATTAGAAATTTCTCTAGTGATAGATATCAAGACTTTTGCTAGCTCTACACGTCATTTGATACTTGGTGCCACGTTGGTCTGAGGATATAAAAGAAAGAAAAAATGAAATTCTTTTGTTTAAAAAAAAAAAAGCAATAAAATGAAATAATAATAACAAAGATTGAAAACGAGTTAACAACACCAAAAAGATAACCAAAATGGACAGATGCCCAATTTCCAATGATTAAAGGGGATTGTTCCTTAACGGTATTGTGAATATTGTAATATTATAAAAGATCAGTATTTTCAATTTTTGCAAAAACTAGTGATTGTTTAACCTATAAATAGAAAGTCGTTCGACAATCAAACGCTGAATAAATTTTATAGAATTAATTAATGGAGTATGAGTAATGATACACTTTCTCGTTAGTTCATTAATTAGTTCACCGATTTACAATTTTAATTCTAAAATATCTAAAACTCAAATTATTTAAATGTCCTAAGTGACATCTTTGCCGTTCTTGTTAATACACAATCGGTTAACCAACTAAGATTATTTTATCCATATTGTCATTAATTAAATTATTTTTTTCCTGAGGGAATAATTAAATTATATATATTTTTAATATGATTAATTAAACTATTTGATGATCTCTTTCAAATAAAATAAAATTTACTTAAACATGCAAATTTACTATTATCTCTATTGTCAATCTTGAAGTAGGCATTTGTAGTTAAGAATTTCAGGAAAGGAACACAGGATTATTGAAAAAGATCTGTTAACATTAGCTTAACGTATTGTTTTTATAAGTAAGAATTTCAAAGGAACACACGAAGGGAAAAAAAAAGGGAAGAAGAATATGATCTCTTAATATTAGCTTGAAACATAATTTTTGATACAAGGGGGAGATGTGGGAGTGATAGGTATAGTTTAAACCTAAGACATCTTACTTGAAACTTAATTATTCAACCATTACGACACATTTCAAGCCACAACTTTAACATATTATTAGTCCAAGTTATTATATAAACCAATAAGAAACTCACACGCCCCGCATTATTGCATGGATATCCCTCTATTGTTCGCACAATAGTATGTCAACCCACTAATAATAACAAGAATAAGAAAGTCGGAGTAGGAACTACTTAGGATTGGCAACTGGACGGGTAGGCCTCCCCCCGTACTCGGCATATACCCGCCCCTAACCCGTTTCAATCGGGTACATGGAGGGTATGAGGCGGGTGGTTCCAGTTGTGTAGATAAAAAAAATACTCATTACGCGGCCCGTTTTCAAAAATCCAAATAAAATAAAATAAAATAAATGTAAAATGCATAAAAAATTCGAGTAGCATTAAATTCACCATATTCTTAATATACTCTAACATTAACATAATTATACATAATAATCAAATATTGGATCATAAAATGTTCAAACACATATATATATATTTTTGTGAAAAAGACTTTGCATTCATTCATCAATAGAAATTGCTCCTCTCAACATAGAAGCCTAAAAACATAAGCATACAATCTGTCCATACAAAGTTAACATCCAAATCATAAGCACATGCTGCCAGCACATGGGTCATCCTATTACTCTCTCGAGAAATATGATAACACATACCACATTTGACAAGTTCTAGTAAGCTGCTAATATTATTCAAAACCGGCGATAGGGGGACAAACTCTCGGTGCGAATAATCCCTTCGACCACCCTAAGGGCATCAAGCTTGACCCTTGCAAGTGGTCATTGGTGTTCGATGACAAAAACATAATATTTTTAATTACAACCAAATGATTAAATATAAAGTTCAAATCATCAAACAACATTCAATCACACACCAAACATTAATTAAAAGTCTAAACATTACAAGTAAACGTTCATTTAAGACTCGGGAGCTAAATTCAATTATTACATGTTTGAATCTTATCTGAGTTCCTCTACAAATTTTTTTTATTAAAAAAATAAAAAATAAAAATTATCGGGTCAATGGGACGGGTTGGAGCGTGACCCATCCCATCTCATTAGGCTTTCAGGGATGAAGTGTACCTGTCCCATTACTTAATGATGATACCCACCCCGTTCGGGGTGGATACCCCTGGATTTCGGGTTTTGGGGTTAGAGTTGCCATCTCTAGAACTACTTGGGTCAAATCTGAATCTGCTACTGAAAATAATGACAAAATTGAAAACTGTAGGCAAAGAATCATTATTTGGGCTTTTGTTTCTCTTTAGCATAAAGTTGGGCTAAAAAATGGGCTTAATCTGAATTGGATGAGCCCAATTACAAATTTGTTCAATCCTCCCATATTTCCAAAAATCAGGGTATCATCGTCATATCATTATTATTTTCAATAATGATCACGTGCATGCAGTACCTTTTATTTTTCTTTTGTTTTTTTTTATTTTCTGAATATACAATGAAGTACCTTTTACTGACGGGGAGTTAGAAAAATACTTTGTTTTTGAAATTATTTGTAAAAATACCATATTCAATTGTAAAAGTTATCTAAACCAATTTTTATTAAACTCAATTATTATTATTAAATTCATTTTAATACATAATAATCTATTCTGCCACTTCGACCTCGAATGTAGTGGTTGGAAATTTATCTCTCGTGAATGTTGGGTTGTTTTGAGGGGTATATTCAGGTGATAATATATCAAGGTTTTAGGAGGATGATTGTTGAATCAGGTGCATGTAATGTTATACGCCTCATCTTAGGGCCAGAACCCCGTTTTCCTGAACCCCGTTTTGCAACGTGTCACATCCCTCAGTCAAGGGCTTGATGCTTGCCAGTTCCGTGCTATTAGCCGTGATGTGACAATGTAGCACAACTTTTCGCTAGAAAGGCCATTTATTGTAAGCTAAATTATTGTTGATTGTCCTCACCTCGGGAGTATTTGTGACTCGGTGGTTATGCGACTTTGGCAAAGGTTGTGGTGGCGTGGTGGTGCTATTGTGACTCGTCAGAATTGTGAATATAAAGATGAGTTGTGTAAATTCTGGTGGTTGTATTGTAACTGGCCACTAAAATCTAGGACTATGACTTAGTTGATTTTTATAAAAGAAAGATAATATCCTTTAATTTTGAAAATAAATAATAAAATATTGCTATTTACCAATAAACTCGCTTTGTTAAATGCTATGGACCACATAGCTCAAACGGCCTAAAGTGACATAATCACTCACGCGGACATCACGTGAATAGAATTTGAGATACTGGTATAGAGGGGCTTTTCAGTATTTTTCTCCTTTCGAACCGTCTTCCTACCAACATTATTCTCTTTAGCCGAAAATTGATGGATAAGTCGGATCCTTTGTTAAATACAAGGAAATCTGTTACTTAGAAATTGGAGTCCAGCTCTGTAATAGCCATATGCCAAGTTAAAAACACCCTTAATCATTCGTCAAAAATTATGCATTGTGTATATCTATCTTTTCATGATACATAAGAGGGTCGAATTGAGTATTATCTATGTACATTTGATGGGATCATTAATTAATACCACTAGAGCTTCAACAATTAAGTGAATTTAACATCTTTATTATTATGTACTTTTAACTTTGAAAAATTTTCAGTACTATTAACAAATAAGATAGTCAATACAGTCACAGTTACATATAACAAAAACTATATCAGAACTCTAATAATAAGGGTAACAAATCGATACTAATACTGTAGTAATGAACTCCTTTGAATTTCTAGTCATCATTCTCAAATCCCACTCAACACAAGATGACATTTACATGTATATCATAAAAATAATAATTAATATACCAAATTGGGTCGGGTCAATCGCCACTCAATCATGGGCACAACAAATACCATCATCCCAAAAAGTGCGCCATTGTAGTGAGTGTTTAACTGCTTAGTAATTGGCCGAGTTTCAACATTCTTCATTTAATTATTATCATTTCTACTTTTGCCTAACATTCCAATCCCGAAATGACTAGAGCAATTCTATTTATTTCCTCTTCAACTTTTGGCATGTTATTTTATATACAATAGGAGATCATTTGAAGGAGATTGATAGATAAATAAATACATGTAAACACTATATGATCACTGTGGACTGGTGAGCTGAGTGTGTGAGAAGTAGTAATTTTATTGGTGACAAGTGGTACTAGGGTCCATTTAGAAGCTCGATGTGAACTCTAGATCATCGTCAAGATCGGACATATTTATTTATTCAATGAGAAATTGTTAATGAAATCAGAGTGAACGATATGACGGCACTCAACGGAAACGGAGAATTTTTAAATACTAGGACAAGGTTGTGGGGTTGGTGGTGAGCCAATTGGTTTGGACGCGTGGCCGTGTTAATGGGGGAAGACTATGAAGGTAGATTCGCACCAGCAGTGATTCGGTTTAATGTGAAATGAACGAAGTTGGGGAAGTGGGTGTCAACGTTTACAAATCAGTCACGCGCTCCACTGATGGCTGGTTTGGACAACTCATGACTTGCTGAATTTCACCTTGAAATCGTCCAACTTGGAATATATCGTCACGACAAGTTCGATACAAATTGTCACAAGTAATAAAATTGGTATTTGAGTTTCAGTTGTGTTGTGAGTTTGTCGATATGAAAGTACTTATATATAATATAATAATATAATTAGTTGAGACAATATTAAATGAGATGAGCATTGATAGTTCTGGCGTATATTAAGTTGCGAATTTTAAAACGCTAGCTATTATTTCGTAAAATAAGATAGATGTGATGGTTTTATATAGTGGCAAAGCTTGTCGGGATTAAACTCGTTTTATTACGTATTCAAACATAAGTTCGTTTCAATAGGATATATTTGTAATAATATATCGATACATATACATATATATATTTCTTTCCCTTTATATGTTATTGTAAAATCATCGTAGCTTACAATTAGTTGAAAATCTAACATAAATCAGAATTTACTTTTTATTTCTCTTGTTGTCTTTCAAATTCTACCCCAAATATAATTAGAAAACACTGAGAATTATTATCTATCCTTACCAACGGATAAATAAATTCAACTACAAAAATAACCATAAAACAACAAAATTCTTATATCATATAAAGACACGCTAATTATAGAATTTTACTGAAATAATAACCCAAATCAAAGTCGAATGTTAACTACACTCTGCTACATAATTTTTCTCCCTCTTCTCACCCTCAAAACATTCATCATCGCACAAGTTAATAATAAGATATTAAACGAAAAAGGAAGTCTCTTTCTAATAGTATTAGACTAAGACCCCTCTTTGTTCACGTGTCTGTATATATATTTGTAGAAACTCAATTTTTAGTTAGAAAAAAATTGGAGCCCGAGAGTCCCAACTCCACATGAAACCTACTTCTTCCCATGTAAGAAAAACAGAGGAAAACTTCTCTGCTTTTTCCCGAACGTGAAAGAACACCAAAAAGTAACACACAAATTCTCGTTCAGAGCCCAATTCATCGTACAATGCCATTGTTAACATTCATGGCTGCCGCTTTTCTTTTTCTATAAATTCCTCTCTGTTTTTTTTTTTTTAACTGAGAAAAGAAAGAAATCTTTACGTGTAGCATTTCGGTCAGTTGCGTGTTCGCCCGGCAATGATAAGCGGTGGCATAACTTCCAATTCGGGCACCGGAAGCCTTTTACAGAGTACTCACAGACGCAGAGTAATTGAAGCCATGACTGATTTCGAGAAATCTTCTGAGCAAATTCCCGTTTCTTTTTGTCATCTTGGGAACGATACAGATTCGGACACAACGAGTAAAACTGACGGCGGCGGCGGGAGACACCATCCGACGACATTGAAACGTAGAAGGAAGAATCTGGGTCGTTCCGTTTTGGGGATTCTGTTGATTTTGATGGTGGTATCGGCGTTTCTGAAGTTCTCTTTCATGAATTTCGCCGGAACAATTTCCAGACGAGGGAATGATGGACTGATTGCTCATAATCACATAAATGATTTTTCTAATGCTCAAAGGGTTACTCTTGATTCCGATACCTCTTCTGGTTCTGTTGTGTTGAAACGGAGCATGAAGGAAATTCCGGTAACTATTCCTTCCCTTCAGGTTCTATTTTATGGTGATTCAGATTGAATTCTGGGTTCATAAATTGAATTCATAAACATACATATACATATACATCTTTTTTCTTTTTGGTTTTGCAAACAAAATCCATCTTTTTTCTGAATTTAATGATTTTTATTTTCCTGAGAATTTAATTCAAAATTTTATTTTATTTTCTTTGCTTTTCTTTTTTCTTTTTTGGGGGCCGGGGGGGGGGGGTTGGGGGGATATTAGAATTAGTCAATGGGGCGGCTACAAATCGAACCTGAAATTTCTGCAATTGGCTTTGACTCGTAAAGTTGTGGTCTTTAATACTTTGGTCAACTGTTTTCTATTCCTTTTGATCTTCTTTTCTTGTTATTTTGTCCTGAAAGACTTTTAGTTATACTTCCCTGTCAATGAAAGAATCAATAAAAGAAAGAAACAAACTAACAAAGGCTACAGTTCTATACATGAAAGATTGAAATCTGTCAGTGACAGATTATTACCGAAAAAATTGAAGTTAAATGAATTATATCATTGGATAATCTGCTTACAATAACAAAGAATGTACTACTCCTTGACAGGTGCAGCAGGATATTTGGGGGAAACCAGAGAGTGATCACTTATACCAGTGCATTACTAGACCAAACAATCGAATATGTATGTCAAAAATTTTTGTCTTATCAAGAATTTGAGAATTCATCGGCAGAGAAAAGCTAATTTTGTTTGATCTAAATGAATATTTTGATTTCTGTCAGGGACGGGGGAGTCAAATGGTTATCTTCTAGTTCATGCGAACGGGGGACTCAATCAAATGAGAACAGGGGTTAGTTCATTGAATCACTCTTTCCGCTCATGTTAGTCATGATTTTTTTAGCCAATGAATGCTTAAATACTGCATTGAATTCTATTTCAGATATGCGATATGGTTGCCGTAGCAAAACTTATGAATGCGACTCTGGTGCTTCCTTCACTCGATCATACTTCGTTTTGGACTGATCCGAGGTACATCTCTTCTCTGATATGTAAAATTATAGCAATACTTCGTTCTTGATTTCTGTTTCTCTAAGCTTATATAGTCTTTTGCAGTGATTTTAAAGATATTTTTGATTGGAGGCATTTCGTTGAAGTTTTAAAAGATGATATCGAGGTAGTCGAATCTTTGCCATCCCAGTACGCCCAATTGAAACCTCTAATCAGGGCACCTGTCTCTTGGTCCAAGGTTTGGAAATATTAAGAATTGTCATGTATGTTTAGTTACCTAAGGGATGTTGTTCACACAGGCCTGAATCTGATCATTTAAATGCTTTTATCTACAGGCTAGTTTTTACAAAAAAGAAATGATTGCTTTGCTAAAGAAGTATAAGGTGATCAAGTTCACACATACGGATTCACGACTTGCAAATAATGGCCTCCCGGGTTCTATCCAAAAGCTCAGATGCCGGGCAAACTATGAGGCACTTCGATACACACCAGAGATCGAGGAGCTAGGGAATAAGTTAGTTTACAGACTTGAGCAATATCAACCGTATATTGCTCTTCACTTGAGGTAATAACTGTACAAGACAGTTCTTTCAATCTTTTCTTGATATACCAAAGTTTATCAAGTCTCACCGAGTTTCAATTTTAACAGGTACGAGAAAGACATGCTTGCATTCACTGGTTGTAGCTACAACTTGACTGCAGACGAGGCTGAGGAGCTTCGTCGCATGAGGTATAGTGTAAAGCATTGGAAAGAAAAAGTAATCTGTAGCAAAGCAAGGAGACGGCAAGGGGGGTGCCCCTTGTCTCCAAGAGAGGCCGCCCTATTTCTCAAGGCAATGGGGTATCCTTCCTCGACACCAATATATATAGTTGCAGGGAAAATATTCGGTGCCCATAGCATGGATGCATTCAAATTGGAGTACCCTAATGTTTTCACTCACTCAACACTCGCTACAGAGGAGGAATTGGAGCCTTTCAAGCACTATCAGAACCGACTTGCTGCCTTAGACTATCTTGTAGCCTTGGCAAGTGATGTTTTTGTTTTCACATATGATGGAAATATGGCAAAGGCTTTACAAGGGCATAGAAGGTTTGAAGGATTTCGCAGGACAATAAACCCCGACAGGTATCATATTCTTGTCTATCTCAGTACTTTTTCAATATGTTGACATTGTTTCAGTCAATGAAATTGATCTTATTTGTTGTTTTCCAGGTACAACATTGTTAGACTCGTAGATAAGTTGGATAAAAAGGCTATTTCTTGGGAAAAGTTTATGTCCGAGATCAAGAGATTGCATTTGAACAGAAATGGAGCACCATACCTTAGAAAATCCAGGGACTTACCGAGACTTGAGGAGAACTTTTACGCAAACCCTTTTCCCGGTTGCATCTGCAATAGTTCTACAGAAAAGATGAACCAACAGGCAGTGGATCAGATACCTAACCTTGAAGTTGCTTCACAATGATAGGTTTCATCAATTTTTCAGTTTCATAGTAAAGAAATTCAAACTATACGGCATGGAATGCAATGTCTATTGCTGTGGTGGAGATTACTGTGAGAAAAAACTTGATTGTCACCTTTCACAACTTCAGCAGAAAGTGAGGCTCGCGAGGAGGTGCTTTGAAGCATTTCGTTGTTAGGTGGTGGGATCTGTATACAAAGGTTAGTACTTTGGGGGTTGATAGCCAGGAAGGTGTTATATACATATGCATGTGTTTATAAAAGAGCAGAGGAGATTAACAGAACATAAATACATGTTTCTAATTTTTCTTTCCTTTTTTGCCCTCATTCTTCCTTAATCTGGACTGTAATGTGTCGCAGGCTAATTCATATATTGTAATGACTTCTCAAGATGATTTTGAGAATCTTAAAATTTTCACCTCATTTAATTTCTTGAAAGAGTTTTATTGTTCATGGTCTCATCCTTCTGTATTGTGATCCTTGAATCAACAGATTGCACGTAAGCTCGTGCTCAGCCGCTCCCGCCATGGCGACATAACATGTATACATTGTCCATTTAGGACTACCAAAAAAACAAAAGAAAACTATGTCTATCGTGTGACAGTTTTACATTGACATTTGACACATAGGTCATGTTGTCCATCGTAGACGTTAGAAAAGTAGTGTTCAACAAATATCGGAGTGGGGTTTGATTGAGAAGAGTCACAGAATTTAGTAATAGTTTCAAGATAATTTGTCATGTCAACTTAATGTTACACTAAAATCACTACATATTTTTTTATTCACTAACACACAAAAATTGAGCCTCTGTGATAGAAATCAATGAATCATCCTTGGCCCTTCAAATCCCATTATTCTGGCTGGTATTTCTTGAGCAGTTTGAATTCGAATCTTGAAGTCGTAACATCCCATCGCAGCCCTACATCTTCGTTCTCCTTGAGACCCCTCCTTTTCACGAAGTCTTTTGTCCATTTATCCAACAGCAGAAAACTATCGGTACTCCATTTTTTAAGTGTCATCATGTACTCTGTCCTTGTATCGGCATCATAAACTATGACCCTAATTCCCTTTCTGTTTTTGAAAAGCTCAGATGGGTTGTCTGTTAAGAAAGGCATTATATGTGTCAACACTTGTTTTCTTCCCAACAAGAGCCTAGCCGAACCATTAACATCACTTTTTGTCAACACTTTCTTGATTGTCCAATGATCAGGATCCTCAGGCTGAACTGGTTCGACTGGTTGGATTATTTCAGCCCCCTTTATCCTTACTTTCTTAAATTTTGGACTCGAAAGCCTGAGTTCAAGATCATGTATTGTTTCATCAGAGCTGGATTCTTCAACTTGAACAGATGTTTGTTTGTCTGAAGTGATGTTGTCACGAGACAAAATATCAAACTCGAAAAACTTCCTTATTTCTATACTATGATTATGTTCTTTTGACATATTATCTTCTTCCTTCTTGCTTAAACCTCCTGGGAAAGGAACGTCAGAAATCTTGATGGTTTTGTTTGCAGAATTTTCATCCACATGACTTATTTCCTTTAGTAGTTCTCCATCAAACTGAACCACAGAATTTTGCTCTGACTCTTTCACGAGGGGGGCGAAAACATTGCATTCGCAAGAAAGGTTTCCATGGTACGATAAACAAAGTTCTTTCTCCGTCCCAGCTGCATTATCTTTTGTCGAGGAGCAAAAAGAGTTGGAGAGTAAAGATGCTTCTTCGTCGGCAGACTTAGGACTCATGATCGAGTTATTATTATGCGAGAAAAAGGGAATTGTGAGAATGGTTGAGCACAGATTTGTGGAGAAGAAATAAGAACTCAAGTATTTATAGAATTAATTCGTTCTTGTCAGTTTCTGATAATCATGTGAAATTAGGAGGATTTCAAGAACTTCCATATTCTCTTACATATTATTACCAGTTTCCTTATTTTAATACCTAGTTCGATTAGGGAATCCGTGTTCTTTATGGTTATGTTTCCTAAACTCTCTGATATTTAACTTCCAATGAACTTCGTCAGATATTGTCAAACAACTCCCAGTTTCAGAAGGTTTAGGAGTACATAACCCGTCCTAAAATTATGTCACGCATTTTAGCACTTGCGTATGTATAATAATAAGTTAATATACAAAAATATAAAGAATTCATGTATAATTTTTACAAAATCTATTTCTATCAGAAAGTCACACTTCTTTGTCCTTGTGTTCCCAGATTAATCCCTATTTAGTTGTCGTCATTGGTCGAGTTGGATCAGTTTTTCACTCAGCATAAAACCAAACTAATAATATTACTTTCAGTTTAAATTTTAAGATAGAAAAACAACAAATCCATGAGTAGTGTTCAATAACCTTATGAAGGTTTTATTACAGAATCATCCATCATATGTGGCGTGTATTGATACAGGACATATGATGAGAAGTTTTGTTACAAAACCTCATGCCAGAGGTTTTTGAAAATTTTTGACAAATCCATTCGAGTGAACTTCTGCTGTAGATCAGCTTTTTACTCAGCATAAAACCAAGCTAATAATTTCAGTTCCGATCTAGAAAACCTAGAAACCAAACAAATCCATTCAAGTGAACTTCCACTGCACCTTTGCTAAATGTTTCATGCTCAAGCGCACTTCTGTTGCACTCTTACAGGTTTTTGAATGAATAATGCTATGTAACATTTTATAACATTACTCTTAGAATACTGGTAAGTAATAACTATAATTTTACTCGAAGATGATAAACCAAATCACTGAGAATTCATAATGTGTTTTCAAAAAGAAATGTTTGTGTGCGGAGTGGGGGGGGGGGGCTTCAGTTTCTTCAAGCATGAAAGCTTCAGACTCCACACTTTATGTACATTACACAAATTAGACTATTCAATCTAAAAACAAAAACAAATTAATCGCAAGCAAGAAAACTAGAACAATGAAAAAGTTGCACCCAAAAAAAAGTTTCGAATCACATTTTATGCCTGAACTCCATACCGCCAAATCACTTAGGTGCCAACATGGCTAGCATCGGAGGCAGAAGCACGCGGCATTTGGTGCAAGACACTGGTTGGCGACGAATTAGATGTTGACGTCGACGATCTTAATGCCTCGGCAAGGGGTCCGCCCATTGGAGCCACCGGATGACTCCCCCATGATGCACCCCAATTCAATTGAAGCCTATCTCTCCCCCCATTTAGAACATCAGGCCCCGGCTCGTCCCCGTTGTCTCCGGTGCTGAGCTTCAACGAGAAGTCAGATGACGGATTCCCCGCCGCTATTGAAATGGACAAGTTAGTTGCTGATGCTACGGAGCTAGCCGCGTTGTCAGAGTCTTGAAGTGATCTAGGCCAATCGTCGAAGAAACGACGAAGGGTTCGGCCGTCGTGATCACTGTTGTTTTGCACTTGAAATGCAGGCTTTGTGTCAATTATGGAGTCTGATGGACTGCAGGGTCATGGACCAAAGTTCTGTGTACAAAGTCCTTTTGATAATGGAACACAGAACAAGTGGTTGGGGTGAGTTTGTGCAATAAATTGCACAGTGCCTTAGTCCAAACTCAATAAATATCCCAACAGGCAACAGGGTCCTACCAATAATAAACAGAGAGACAAAAAAAAATCTAAAGGGAGATTCATTAGGGGACCTCAATCCAACAAAGACAAAAGAGTACTGATAAATGCTGTTTGAGAATATCAACCCATTTTGATGCTAAAGATCATTGCAGCAAGTTTACATTCACTTTCTTCCTTTTGGGGAACAAGCATCGACCTAATATTGTTATTGCTATGATACACATAACTCTTCCGATCTCTCTAGTTAGTAGTAGTATTTCATTTCATAATTAAAATCCACAAGATGTCAGTTTGCTAGAAATTTTTCACCTTAGATTCCGGAAACCCCACAATGTAAGTTTTAAATAATTCAAAAATTGAATGCAAGAATCAAGATTTGGGTCTTTTGTTGCAATCAATGGATTAGTTGAATAGATGATATTAGTTTCTTGTTTTCTTGATTACATAGAGACTAGAGAAAGCATGAAAGCTTTATATTGTTTACCTTTGATTAAAGTGAAGAAGATCCATGGAAGGTGAAGGGCTTGAAAGGGAAAATGTTGGCGGGCCGCTGCCGACACTTGTTGCTGCTCGGACTTCACCGCCACCATTGCCACTGGCTTTCACACTGTAGGGAGTAGCGTCGGATGTGGGCATTTCCACAGGCTTTCTTGAACGATTCCGGCCACGGTGGACGTGGCGCTCACAGTATTTCTGGCCGGTGACTACGTCTCTGGAACACCGCCATTTCTTGCCGTCAGTCCTCCGGCAACGGCCCGGCTCTGGATCCATGGCCCCTCTTCCCCAGTACCCTGTCTGCAGCACTAATCCAATATATAGATGCACATGTTTAATAATCATTTCGCATATTCCAAGGACTAACTCCAAGAAACAATCTTGAAATACACAAGTCCATCTTACGATTCTTATCAAGAAATGAAGAAAATGTGCAAAAAGTAGATAAAAGAGAAACCTTCTTGACAGATCGAATTTGTGATTTACCAGTGATTGATTGATACAGATAGAAGTTACAAACCTGGCTGAGAATGGGAATAGTATGGATGAAGTGAGTGATGAGAGAGGTAATATGGAGAATGGATGAGGCTTCTCTTGACAAGATGGAGTAGTTCAGAGGGAATAGCAGCACCAGCAATCATGTGTTTGAAGATCAAAGCCTGTAGTTCAAGTTCTTGCCACTGGGCCAAGCTGAAGTAAGTCCCAGCCATCCCTGACAGAAATCCCACAAGAAAGAAAAAAAGCTTGTAAGCGAAACTTGTAAGCAAAATAGACATGGAAACTTAACTTTCCATAGAAGGAAGTTAAAACTTTCTGAAAACCCTGTCACGCACACATGGAAGAGAGAGAGAGAAGAGAGAATAATACAGGGAGCTTTGGGGGTTGAATCTGAAGAGCAAGTGGCTGACAGGTTGCTGGAGGTGGGATTAGGTACGAACAATGGGAGTGCAGAGGAAGAAGCAGGTGGTTGCTTTGGATGGGAGTTAAGAACAAGTCTTGGTAGTTTTGCAGAAGCTGCTTCTTGTTCCACATCTGACTCATGCTGGTCTCTCCATTGCTTCGGATTAAAGTCCATTGAAAAGAAAAGCAGAGAGAGAGAAAGAGAGAGTTTGTTTTTGGTTTCTTTTGGTCTTTGTTTGGTTTTGGTAAAACTTTGGTGTGTTTTATCATGATATTTATGTGTGAAGAGAAAGTATGTAAAAGCTTTTGCAGCGGAGTTTTGTGGGCCCTTTATGGCTTTACATATTTTTTGTTCTGGTGCATTTGCAAATTGCAAGTGGAGAGAAGTTCAGACAAGACAGTTAAGAAGGAAAAAGGAAAAAAAAAAAAAAAAGAAAAAATTTTGAAAGAGTAAAAGCAAAGAGAGGTGGGTGGGTGGATGGGGGTGGGGTACTCAGTAGTCAGTACTGCTTGGTGCTGCCCTGCACACTGGCTGTGTCTGTGCAGCTTTGGAAACAGAACGAAAGATGGTAGCAGTCATGACTCAAGTAGGGGGGGAAAATGAATTTTACATTCTTTTTTACATTATTGTAATGTTAAATGCATTTCCATTTCCATTCCTTTTGCCTTTTGGCTTTAAATATTTTCCCTTGAGATCAAGATTCAAGAAGCCACAAAGAGCACAATCCATCCCTAGATTGTATTAGTCAAGAGTTATAACATCCATCATTACCGTGACAGTACGTTTAACAAACACCATTGTAACCGTACTTCTCATAGTAAACATGATTTATAATGTTGTTTGTGGCTCTATTACATCAGCAGTTTAGTCTTAAATCATCAGTTACTTAAGACAACTGTTCCTAAACAAGAGATCAGTTGTCATAAAGAGAACTGAAAATGTAATAAGATGTACCACATTGCAGCCCAAGTCAGACTAATGAAAGTTGGTCAATTGTATAATGAAGTTTGGACTAAAATACTAAAAATATTATTATTATAAACACAAATCAGACCTCAAATTCTGTCCAGTTTGGGGTGCTTTAATGTGTCATTTCATTTTCTTTTCAATTTATAGGTACAAAAACAGTAGTGTGCCTGCGTGAACAACAGGTTTCCTGTTCTAAGAGTTTTCTTGCATTCTTCTGTCTTTGACTTCCTTCAATTTCTTTTCATTTGTGAGATTCTCTGAGAACGATATTTCACAAGGTCAGGAACCGTTTGGCAATCAATTAATAGGGGTGGAAATGTGAGTATGTGACCCTCTTTTTACATGGGCTATATTTTAACGAGACAACTTTGTGTTGCATCATGTACAAAACAAGAAGGCGTTTTGTGGTTTCTTTTTTTTTTTTTTTTTTTTTTTGCTTTTTGTTTTTTTCATATTATGCGAACTCTATAACATGAGCCCTTTATGACACCTTTCGTCTTATTTAAGTATATGTGTGTACGCCATATGCGGTGCAGTTATCCACATATGAGACTAGAGGTAACAGCACTTATCAGAGGTATATGAAATTTTTCATAATAACTAATTAGAATTTGTAATCATTATAACATTGGGGTTTAAAAGGAGTTTGATCCGAAAGGACCCGATGTATATTGAGGCGTTTTCTCCCCCACTAGTTTTATTCAATGAACATGACCCCATACGTGATCCCATGAAATAAGTGGAGGGGAAAGCGCCACATACATATAGTGCTTTCAGATCAAAATTGGGTTTACAAGACACAAGGAGGTTCCGCAATTTGTCACCTCTTCTTACACGACGCTCTTCCGATCTCTTGATTTTTTAACACAAGTATACTATGGTAGAAGGCATATAATTCGTTCTCAACCGGATTCTTCTGTGATGTAAATCGAGTTAATATATATATATATATAATTGATTTGATAATAACTCAATTAAAAATTGTGTTTCTTTCTTTCTATGAAGAAGCGCGGGTACAACATGTTCGGACACGTGAAGATGCTGTTTAGAACCGGAATTTTGGTTTGACGTGAGACAAAGTTGTCTTTTTTAATTAGTTGTGTGCAATTTTGAGAGTTGGATCATTTGTTAAAGTTTGTTACTAGCAATAGTTTACGTGGACCAAGATATTCCGGGCCTAGTGGAGTAACGTGAAAATGTTTTCTCTAGGTGTTATTCTCAGAGACATTATAATAATTATAATAATTATTTATTTATTTATACAATAAGATAATAATAATAATAAAGGTAATAGTGCATTGGGTCGTGTAAATTAAGGTTTTACAGCCTTCCCCATGTTATGACATGATAATCGCGAGGTTTCCATCCCTACTTTATGGTCAAATGAGCTAATTTGTCATGTTTACCAATGACTACTACAACATTTATATTTTAATTGAAAAATCTCGTAGAATGTTTATTTTCATCACTACTTTATTTACGAAATTATCCACCTCTAATTACATAGACGAAAAAGATCACTGGAGCAGATAAAAAAATCATTTCTATCCTCACCTTCCACGGTTGTGCTATGGTCCGCACTACAATGCCTTCCACCATGGAACCAGAGGCAGGCTGAGACCAGCGCCAGCAATGTAGGAACAAGGTAATTGGTGAAAATTAGGATAGCAGGTAGGATTTGAGTTTGAGTTGGAAAGGGTAGCTCAATGAGAAGGCAAATTTGTTAATTTATAGAAAGAAGGGTATTCTTGTCATTTTATTGGCAAAAGTAGACACTTCTGGCCAAGTTTGGATGTTTCTACTGACCAATTTCTCTATAAGGCCAACGTGGGAATTTTTTCTTTTTTTCTTTTTTTTTTTACACGGAGCTATTGCTTTTTACCATTTTGTACAAAATACTGAGGTTTAACCCTCTTCCCTTAAACCTTACCTACCACATCACATTTTATTTTATGAGGAATAGGCATCAACATATGTGGGTGTGGGTTTGCAGGCCTACAACTAACCCAACTAGTATCGTGATTTACTAAGAAAATCTCACATCTCTTTTACGGTACTCAAACTGTCATGTGGCTACCAACACTCAATGTTGTACAGTCACGTGGCAATTTGAGCTCTTTAAGGGGGAGGTGAGGTTTCCATAGCTGGACCGACTAATATCAGCAATTACTTTATTTTTCATTTGGTTGATTTTAAAAAAGAGTTGTGCTACTTGAACAAAATAATATATAAAAATTTAAACAAAACTGACACATGACATCATCTTATTTTCTAACACATTATATTACTTTTTTATCAATAATTATCACATGAGCCACATATTTATTTTCTCGCTCTTTTTGTCTATTCATTTGTCTAAATAAAATTTTTCTTTTAAAAATGAGATCATCTACTGGTTCTATAAGGATATAGAACCAGCGGATGGTACTATTTTCACATATAATATAATTACTTTGAACTTCTTTATTTAATCTTTACTAACTATTACTCTACTTAGGTTTATAGCTTTTATTACTTTTTTTTATCCTTAATCTTCAATTAATTAGCACACATTATTTGAATGAGCAGTTGTTACTTAAAATTTCGTTGTAAAAAGCCCCAAAATATATTAGATTGAGTAAAGAAATTATCAAATATATATATATATATTGGCTCATTTCAAAGGCTGTTAAACTGCAAGGTTTTATGTAACTAACTAAAGTTCTAAGGCTATGTATCAAAAATAAAAATAAAAAAATTCTAAGGTTAAGCCATCATTCACCCATTGCTAACAAATCCATCATTCACCCATTGCTAACAAATGTGAGATTCATTCTTTTATTTTTTCCCCAACAATCCCCACCTTCAAATGAAAAACGACATAATCTTAGCCTCCCCTTCACTCAATAGTCGATCCATCTCTTTTCACTCGAAAGTCCATGTCTTTCATTGTGTCTATCACCACCTTATGTATATACAACTAGCTTTAGAGCTATCCATCAATATTTTCTTCCAAACTATGATCATGATTCAACTTTTAGGCTCATCTTCTTCATTCGACCTCTTTTTCAGACCTCTCTTGTATGTCAGCTTGGTTAAAATTTGCAACTTGACTCTAATACGGTAATACCACTTGAAAGGAACTGAAATCCCAAAAGACAACATCAAGTAGAGTAACATCAATTCCTTTTAAATCCATCTTATATCTAACCACCTTTCCCCAACAAATGATAATACAAATTAATTCCTTATAAAACTAATACACAAAGAAACAAGGAGAATTCATTTATATTTTATATATATAAGGTCTCAATTTGGATCATAAATGACAAGTAAGTTAGATATTGAATGCTCGCTTTTTCAATGTTGTTAAAATTTCCAAACGTCACTACAAAGAATAACCCAATAGCCGCGACTGCCGTCGTCACAAAATGTGTATATGTCACCGTAAATGTGTGATAACAGCGACAAAGTCGTCTGCGAATATCGCGACTAAAAACACGTAGTAGTAGATCCCGAGTCGCCGCAATCTAGGAGCCACCCAATAGAGGCGACACAGTTGCGGCTGTATGACCCGCCCTGCCCCGACCAACCCACCCCAGCCCTATTGCCCGGTCCTTTTCCATCCATATTTAATTAAATATTATTTGCTCTCGAACCCAGCACCTTAAATGCAAAGACATAGTACTTCACCAACTGAACTAGCTTGGCTTTTGGTTATTACCTTATTTTTATAATATATATTATATAGATTATTATAGCTAGAGTGACGAATATCTTCCCTATAATAACGATTTTCCGTCGCTAAATACAAGAACAAAGGCGGGAAATTTTCCCACAAATCATATAAAGACGATATTTATGGGTCGTCGTTTTAAATCAAGAAATATAACGACGACTTTTACACGTCGCCTCTATAGATACCAATATACAGCCGCGACATCACTTGTCGTCTCTGTAGATATATCCTACAGTGACGACACTATGATGTCACCGATATAGGGACTGTTGCGACGATTTAAAATCGCCGCTATAGCCAACGTTATAGCAATGACATCTGACGCCATCGCAAAATATCACCGCTATAGCTCCTATTTCTTGTAGTGCATGTTTGCCATGTAATGTATCGTGGGTTTCGGAATGTCATTAATCTTGCTAGTTGGGGAGAAAGGTAGGGATGCTTTTTCAAGTGGGTGGCTATTATTATTTGGTTAGTCCACAACTTCAATTCTTTTCAACAACTGAGTACTGTTTCTGCACCAGGTAACAGTTCCATCTTCATTTTTAAGCTACGCTTCTGATAATTTCTCACCCTCTTCTAAACAATCTGTATTTTCAGCCAATTAATTTCGGCGACGGCCAGGCTTTTCAAAAATTTTGTCCTAAACTTCTTTTTTTATCCTTATTTAGCCTTGTGTTCTCCAAAGTTTTATTTCTATTAAGGACACATATATAATCTTCACCCTACATTTATGTAGGGTGGGGATGTGGTATAACTCTTTATTCATATGAAGCTTAAATCTTTTCATTCTTTGTTCGTTCTATTTTAAATTTAAATTTAGTTAAACAAATCACATTCACATTTCTTATGAGATCAAAATGTACTACACAAATATCTACCATTCAACTTTACTATGTATTCAATTGATTGTCATGTATTGCTTCGAATTGTTGCATTTTACATGACTTTTGCATTTAACCCATCCAATATTGGAATTGAATCTATATGAAGATTATTTCATTTAAATTGTTGCTTTTGACGTGATTTTTTTCAATGTTCCAAACTGCATGTATCCGAATTGGTTAATATTGTGCTTTTTCCCTTCGTTTTCGATTTTCCATTTCATATTTAACAATATGTTTAACTTTGATAATAAAAGAGGACCCGTAACAGGATATAATTTGTTCGTGTGCACCAATGAGGGAGGAGGAAATGGGTAATTTAGCCCCTCATTTATCCATTTCGCTTCAAAGATAAGTTTTAAGCACCTTAAGAGCATGTTTAATGTTGAGGGAAAAAACTCATTCCCAAATAATGTGCAGGAGACAAAACATTTAAATTAAATACATATCGTGATTGTATTGATTTGTATTTATATTTGTAGGTCGAGAGAAAAAAGTGATATAGGATAAATGAGAGGCTAAATCATTCACCTAATTTCCCCAAATATGACTTTATCCCCCGCCCCACCTCTTTCTTCTCCTAACATTATTTGAATTTATGGGTAGGAAAAACCCAAATTCAAGTGCTCTAAATATAGGATGGGCATTAGGTTGGGTTTGATCCCGACCCGACCTTGACCCTGACCCGACATGACATTGAATCGGGTTACCATTTTTGGAACCGAGCCTATCCGACTCAGTTTCAAAACCCGAGTCAACCCTGAGTCGGGTTGCGGGTTGGGCTGTTACTGGCCCATAATTGAAAAATAATTAAAAAGGTAGCCTATTATTGCAATAGGCCCAATACTGGCCCAGAATGAAAAAATAATAATAATAACCTAGCCCATTATCATAGGCCCAAATTCATTGAGATGAATCGTTCAGAACCAAAAAACCTAGTTTTACACAACAAAAAAATTCTAGAGTTACTCAAGGCTTTCTATTCTATGCTTTGAAGAATTTGAGACAAGAAATCCCAAAGGTCCCCCACCAATGAAAAATGCAGTAGCGGAGGCAGCAGAAAAGGGCAGCAGCGGAACAGCAGGGTGGCAGTAGCGGGAGCGACAGTAGTGAGTGTGACTGAATGTGGGTGTTTCTCTTTGGGGTCTAGTCGTCTAGGGTTCGTGAGAGACAAGAGAGAGTGAGAGTGACTGAATGTAGGTGTGGTCTTGTGAGCCTCTGCCTTTGTATGAAATTGAAATTGACAATGGGAAAATTAAAATTGCAAGAAGAAAAGTGGAACGACTGGCAGACGGCGGTGGCGGATCAAGTTGGAAGGCTAGCAGATGGCGACGGATCGAGTTGGATGGCTGGCAGATGGCGGCGGATCGGTGGAAGAAATTAGAGTTGAGATTTGAGGGTCTCCAGGGTGCATGGGTGTATGTGTGTCTTTAAGTGAAATAATGATAAATTTGATAATGAAAGGGTGTGAAATTGTTAAATTTTTTTTTTTAAAACAAAGTATCATTAGCTAGGTTTGCTAATTGTGTCAACCACCAGTGAGAAATCTATCTCAATTGCAGATATGGAGAGGCCTTCTTCTATAGCTACTTGTAGCCCGACAAGAACCGCCATACCCTCACCTACGAAAGGGCCCAAATTTCCATAGTAAACTCGAGTAAGTCCATAGACAAACTCACCCTTATCATTACGGACTACCACCCCAATAGCAAAATGAGAAGCACCTTTTTTAACTGAAACATCAACATTTATCTTTAACAATCCAGGAGCTGGCTTCTCCCATTTACCTCTGCGTTGAGAGATGTGTTTATCTTCTGAAGATGTGGCTACAATAAATCATCTGCTCCTTGGAAAGCCATAAGGTAACCTGATGCACCAATGAGGAGCTGTTGGGTATGAGATTTCTTTTTCTCAAACATCCACAAATTTCTTTCCTTCCAACATTTCCACAATATAACTAGAAAAAGATCAAAATCCACGCCGTTGAATTCTTTTCTTGCATCTAAAATAATTTCCCCCATTGCTAAGCCAAGATGGTTTGTAATGAAAGGCCCAAAAATACTCATTTCCCATATATCCATCATAGAATCACAAAACATCATAGCATGCTCAATTGATTCACTAGCTTCTCCGCATTGATCACAAAAGGGGGAATCTATGACTTTGCGGTGCCATAAATTTAACTTAGTAGGGAGAATATCACACATAATGCGCCACGTATATATCTTCACTTTTGCTGGTAACTTAGCTTTCCACAAGCACTTCCACCACTGGTTCAAATGATTAGAATATGCCTGAGGGTTTCCTTCCAAATTAATAGCCAAATGGTATCCCGATTTAACCGTATATTCACTGGAATGGTTGAAATGCCAGATCGGAACATCTTGGGAATTGGGGCAACCTCCATACAGTTGGCCAATGGCTTCTTGATCAAGAGTGAAGAACATTTGTTTAATAATCTCCCAATTACAAGAACCATCCGGTAGTAGAAGGTCATGAACAGTCAAGAGGAGATTACCATTCGAAGGATTTATATGCATGAAAGAATAGGGACGAGGAAGCCAAGGAGATGAAAACACCGTGATACGTCGACCATCTCCGATCCTCCATCGGACTCCTTTTTTTAAGAGCTCACGTTCCCATATAATACTTTTCCAAAGATATGAGCTGTCCCCTTAGCTTCAGCATGCATGAAAGGGCAATGGGGATAATATTTGTGCTGCAGAATCTTGTCAGCCACTGTATCTGGATTAGTGAAGATTCACCAAGCCTGCTTGGCTACAAATGCCTGGTTAAAATGAGATAATTGACAGAAGCCCATCCCTCCAACTAATTTGGATCGACACATTTGTTCCCATTTAATCCAATGCATTTTGTATTTCCTCACGTTATTTCCCCACCAGAAGGAAGCTTCCAGCTTTGATATTGAATGCAAGCAAAGTAGCAAACACGATTTTGCAAAAAAATAAAAAATATAAAAAAATGAGATCGGAAGAGCGTCGTGTAGACCGGGTTGACCGGGTTGCACTGTGTCAACCCGTCACCCAACTCGACACGAGTCAGGTTGTACCGAGTCAACCCACCACTGACTCGTTGACCATTTTTACCCGACTTAACATGACCCATAGCGGGTCGGGTTAGCGGGTTGTTAGATTTCGTGCCCAGCCCTAAATATATCTACTATTTAGCTTTCAAAGGAGAAAAACCCCTCTACTAGAAGTAGAAAAAAATAGTGAAAAGAGAGGTGCTAAATTATAATTTGATTAAAAAATTATATCGACAGACTTGAAACCCACATATATATCACCTAATCTTTGCTACTCATTTTCTTAAAATTTATTTCTATTTTAGGAAGATATAAATTGATTGCCAACCGGTCTTCACTAACGTAAAAGCTCTAATGCCCCAGCGACGCATTCATACATCGCTAGCATGTTAAGATATGAATGAGTTTTATACAATTGTTTGTAGTTCTATGCTATGGAAATGAGTTAGTGCTAGTCGTTGGTTTATTATGGACTAATTAGTGTTAGTCGCTAGCTCCATTTCCAAAAATTAACTAATACAAATATAATTATCCACTCTTAATCAGTGAGTGTCGGTTGTCAAGTCTGTAAAGTCCACCTCTATGTCAGCAGCTTGCTCTAAAACGGGATTGCTCTGTGCTAAATCTATTCATCAAGCTTTATATTCAGTTGATGAAACTGCCCCGTTCACGAACTATTTTTTTTAAATAGTAGAAATAGATTTTTTTGAAAATGAGTAGTAAAAATTTATGCAATATACAAGTAAATCTCATTAAATATGTAAATGTAATTGATTTGATTAAATTTTAATTTTAAATAGGTACTTACGTGAAATCAAACATAACTCACTTACAATATGATAAATTGTTTTGCAGCTATTTAATTTTCAGTTGATGAAAAAGTTGTAGGTGCAACTTGCCGGCATACCAAATCACTGATTTTGATCTAATATCATATAACCATACACTATGGCACCATAATAGGACTCACTAAATCACATATAACTCTTTTGCTCTTTGCTAAATGTATTCGTGAAGCTTCTATATTCAGTTGATAAAGGGACATGACGGATATTTGAGGATGGGTAAGTGTGGCTCAAACTCGAGACCTCCTATCTGAAATACGAATATCTTAATCACTAGAACATAATTCGAACCACTTTATTAGCCTTTTCCATTATAAATAAAATAAAATATATTTAATTATTTTAAAAAAGATAAAATATATTTAATTATTACTTTTTTTTTGCCATCATATTTAATTATTACTAAGAAACACCTACCAAAAAACTATTTTTTAAACATACCAAATTTTAGTGGCGGTTTGATTCTCATTGTTGCAATTGAATTATAATAAGGTGAAATGAGTGGTGTAACTTCAACACAAAATGGATAGAGCATTAACTAGTGATACGAATGCAATAAAACAATCTTTCTTTCAATAATAATGCATCAAAATCCATGTTTGTCTCAATGGAATCACCAATTAAAAAACTTATCTCATCAAAACTTTATACATGTAGAAAGGGAATCAAAGTATTAGACTACTCACATTACTTTGATTTCTCGAAAGATGGATATTCCTCACTTGTCTCCCACACGTCAAAAACCGAAGCATTTAAATACTATATAGTTTTATACTATAAATATGAACAATATATATATTATATGTGTGTGTAGGGGAAAGGACGGTGGAGGGGTTGGTGTATGAAAGCTTTGATCCAATTGTTTTGCTTTTATAGAAGTTAGGAGTTAATTGTGTTTAATTAGCCTTTCAAATCCACCAATGAGAAAGCCATCAAATGTCCCTACACTTGGCAAATTTTCAAGTTATTTCATCATTAAACTACCAAGTGTCATAGACATTTGGCAAGTTATCAAATTAATTCATCATTAAACTACCAAGTGTCCTAGACACTTGGCAAATTAATCATGAACTACCAATTTTTATAGATAAAATGACATATGACCTTATTCTAGAGAATTCCCTACCATTGTTAATGTAATATATCCATACAATGATAAAATATGTTGATAATAATCTCCAAATCCTATCACATAAATTATACAAATTCAAGTATTTCTTTTAAAGCAGCAATTTTGTTGTTTACCTTAATTTATAGAAATTTCCGGGATGTTACAAGTAGTATTTTTATACAACTTGAGGAATTTCGGAGAGGGAGATTAGCATCGACTTGACCTCAGGACCTTCTATTGGTAAGTGTACTCTTTACCACTTTAATTATTACCCTTGAAATGGAACTATCCGGAAGACCAAATTCATCTCATTTCATATTCACTTCACATTCACCCCATTAAATTGTTTATAGTGATATAGCATCACGCTCGTACCAAGATTGGGAAGGTGGGTTCGAGTTTACCATGAATTCCACCTAATAGTGTAGAAGGAAAAAAGAAAAAAAGGGAAAGTTATTAAAATTAAGGATATTTTGGGGGGGGGGGACAAAGAGATTTTGGGCTCATCATAAACAATCAGAGCTTTCTTTTAAAGAGATTCATATCTCCTATCTTTTTTACTTGCACTCGTATCCCGAAACAGTTAGATAAATCGAGCCATAGAATATACATTTGAGCCCAACTAATAGGCTTCAAACCAAGTCATTTTGGTACTGGGTTGGATCCAAGAACACAATTGATTCAAGGCTACCAAAACTTTCATTAATTCTAGTGAGAAATGATCTCCACATCCACCAGGAAGAACATATCTTTCCGTTTCGTCATGGTGGCACCGCCTCAACATCACGTAAATAATGGATGCTAATATGAACATTTCACCACCATTATGTCATTACTAATAGTAAAAAAAGTTTTTAGAGTTGAAATCATTTCTAAAAATATAATACCAGTATAACTATTTAGAGAATATTACTAACAACGATCCGATCTTCACAATAATGATGATGGACTAACAATAAAAAAATAAAATTAAACGGGCGATTTTTCAGGTTGATGATGACAAGAGATAATTGAGGCTAATTTGTCCCCATGTGGATGTGAACCGCAGGCAGCTGAATCTTTAAGAATCTTAAAATGCTACAATCAAATAAAACTAAAATAAAATAAGTTAGTCCTATGGGATAAGTCCATATGGATGCCAATGCCATGCATGTCATTTTCACAACTTCTAATATTTAATTTAACTGGAGACTACTTGTATTTAAATTGCATTAATTTAGACTCTTTATTTTTATTTTTTTTGGAGGGTTCTTTTTATTTTTTTTTGGGGGGGGGGGGTTAGCTTCAATTGGGTCAACTAACATTTATTATCCAAAGTGTTCTTCTTTATTTGCATCGAAATTAGGTGTCATACATCGGTTCAAAAAAATTAGGTGTGATACAAATAATTGAACAAAAAAAATTAAAAATATATATTTATCGATGTGAAGAGAATCTCTTATGGATAATACCCGCACAAAATTTCTTGGTCCTAATGTTGTATATTGATTGATTAGTATCTGGTTATTGCACAAAATAAAATGAAATTTTGTCTTGTTTTCAAGATACAAAAACGAAAATTTTGTACACTTACCAACCTTAACAAACACAAGACGTTACTCATTTTTGGACTTTTTCTATTTATCTTGAAAAATGGTCTTGGGCAAAAATGTTTGTAATTTTGTACCGTGTCGTGAAATCTTGATTTGAACCAGTTTTAGGCCAGGCCATGGAAAATATTAAAATTAGAGATTGATCAATTATTATGTTGGAATTTTGTTGTAAATTCTGCTAATAATTTGCACTTGAGGTGCGACAATTACTGACACTACGAATGATCAATCGCAGAGAACATAACCTTTTGGTATGTAATAATTGGTTGCATGCTTTCAAGTAGTTAGAGCATATAATCTTTGTTTAATTTAATAATAATAATAATAATCAAACTACAAACATATTATTAGGCACCCATGGATTGCAAGCTAAATGATTAAAAATTATAGAATCGATCAATCAACCATCGAGTCGATTAATGAGTCAAATCCTTTTTCGAGATAGTAATTTCAGATGATTATTAAGTACGCGAATAATAAAATGAAATTCGTATTTTATTATTAGTATAATAAAAATCTTGGAATTTCTCCCTTCTTGGAAAATCCTAGGCGGCTATTTGGAAGTTATGTGAGACAATGATGGTACGGATAGGGGCACTAGATGGGGGACCATAGAAGTTCTATAAAATGAGTTGGGACATTGTATATTATAGAGATCGTTATGTAAATACGAGTTTTGATCATCTGCGTACGACACTAACATTAAAGAGAAGCACCCCAAATGAATTCACATGTGGATTCATAAATGTAAAGTGCTCACATTAAGGAGTGAGCATGGTGCCAGAGCCAATAGATTTGATGTAAGTACATTGCTTAAAAACTTTTTACAATAAAATTCTATACTTGAAGACTTGGAGTTATTATTACACAAAACTTGACTTGGATGCGTAAGAGGAATTTCAAATTGTTTGAAAACGCATTTAAAAATGATTCATAAATTGGTCATTGACTTGAATAATCAATTTTCTTTTTCTACACTCCGACTAATAAATAATATATTTCTAATTTCTTCTCGTATAGCAAACAAAAAATATACATGTGGTCAACCATCCAATTCATTAAAGAAAAATTAATAAATATAGCAATTTATTACATAATCATAAAACATAATTTTCCACCCTAAGTGTTATTATTCTAAAGATAAATTGCATACGTGCAAGTTGGGGACAGAGTCAAGCAATGACCCCGTCATCCAACGTTACAAACTCACCTACTAAATAAAAGTTTGAATTCTAAAACCACAAGTCATGACTTGGTCATATATTAATATTAAATTATGGAGTTTGCACTAATGTACATATATCGTATATCGACTTTCACGTAATAAAAAGTTATTGTAACATTTGAAACATGAAGTAACGTCACATTAAGGTAAACTTGTATAAATCTTGTGTACTGTTATTTATCGTTTTTCTTAATAATTTTGTAACAATTAACAATATATAAATACTACTTAAAAAAGAAATAAAGAAAAGCTAAAAGAGATAGAAAAGTGCCATAAAAAAGTATGTATCCACATCATGTTTTGTAGATTTAAACAAGAATCTCCTTCTAGAGTCCAAATTGTAAAGTAGTTGTTATTTGTCAAAAGGTTATATACCCCTTCTCTTCATGTTGTATGCTTGTGCTTTATCGATAATTAATTAAAGGCTAAAATATGTTTTAAGTGTAGGAGAGTTAGGTCACCCTTCCTCCACACTCCATACCAAACTTTAGGGTTAAGCAATCTTCTCCAAAGGAGAAAAAAGAAAAGAAAAGAGAAAAAATTGATCACTCACTGAATTTTCTATACTACTTTTTTAAAGTACTAAAATTAATTAAAGCCATAATTTACATGACAAATTTAGTTATTTGCTATTCAAGTATTTTTATTTTTATTCTTCCTAATAGGTTAACTTAGAGGACACGGATAGAGCCACCTATCAAAACAAGAAATAAGTGGTCTCAATATTCTTATCAAGACGTTGCGATTGTGACTTGATGCTGAGAGAGTTGAGCTTGAGGACCACAAGAACATTATTAACTTCTACCCTTAGTTTGGGTTTCATTATTGATGATATATCTCAATTAGTTTGCTGGTTAAAAATGACTTATTCGTGTCAAGCATCTATATCAAAATGTCCCACCCATCAAGACCTGCACCCATTCTTCTCAGAGTTACTAACAAATATTAATTCCATAGTTTCTCAAACTTACATAATAATTTTTATTATTCGTGTCAAGCATCTATCTCATTTTTATTCTTATTTTTTCTTAAGTGTGAATTGTAAGAAAAGGGATAACAACTCGAACCAGAACTATCTAATCTAATATATTGGTAATAACATACTGCTAATTTCTACTAAACACGCCAAGCTGTCATCTTCTTCCTTCTTTATTTCTTTTCTTTTTTCTTCATTTTTTTAATTTTTTTTTCAATATATGCAAACAAATTATATAGTTTTGCCAGGCTATACCCATGTGGAGCAATGACAAAAGTTAGTTGAAGTCGCCCTGTTAAATAACTGTCTTAAAAACACAGCCTCATCATTCATGTGTCCACCCCCCCCCCTTCGACTCGTTTTATAAAATCAACACACAACTAAAGACAAATTCCTTTAATTATATTTTTGCTTCAACATATACAATTTAGCAAAAAATCCTTTGAGACTTAAAAGAATTTTTCACTGAACAAATTTTCATATATAGTTTTAACATATCAAACGTGTTGCTAAAAGACAAGTACTAATATGTTTGAGTTGGACAAATAGTAGTTTGGGCGAGTTTTGAGGAAGAAAATAAAAACAAAAACCCTATGTATATATGAATGATCTTGGAGGGGGATTATTTCATTCAAGAATCATGAAGATTAGCGTCATCACAAGAGTATTTGAACATTGGATGAGAAATTCATCCCTTAAAGGTGAATTGTTGTCAAATCTTTATTTAGTAGTTGGGTCATTTCACTTGTGCTTTTCTAGCACTGTTATTATTCATTTTGTTTTATTGGAATTTTCTAACTGCTCATCTGATTCTCAGTTTCTAATTACTAATTAAAGATTACTTCTTCTATTTCAAAAAACGAAAAAGACAAATTTGCCATCAAATATTCATTTGGAAGGATTTTAATTTAGAAGTCCAAAATAATTGAAATATATATTCAAGGAGTTGAGCTCAATTGTCCTTTAAGACTCCCCCCCCTCTCCCTCTCTCCCTCCCCTTTGCGACTTTAAATCTTGAATGAGCTTAACTTATTGAACGGTACTTAGTCATAAAAACAAGTAACTTCTTTTTATTTGCCCGTCGATAATGTGACATTCTATTAAAATACTCCCTTGCTTTCATGAAAGGGTCTAGGCAAGGGATAAACCTAATATAAATATGTTGCGCTTTTATCAATTCGCTTAAGAGCATAAAATCTCGAATTTTCTATCCTTTCTATTTATATACTTGATAGTATTTATTTTTTATTATTTATTTATTTATTTGGACACAGATAGTTTTGAGTTTTGACTTCAAGTTACAAGCTGCATAAAAGATGGTAAAAATTTGAACATATGATATTTGGTCCAATTTATAATTTTTAGAATCATCCTATGAGTTTGTGTTTGAGACTTACGTGTATAATTTTTAGGGGGATTGTCTCGTCAGGATGTAAAGGATAATTATTGGAACATACAAATATTTATCTTTTATGAATAATATATTAGTCTCGATTTCATGCCAGACGTTTTATAACATTATGCCATATAAACATGTGTAACGTGATATTATTGAGAACCCACATGCAGTGGAACCACAATTATCCTTCCCTAATTTCTCTCTTCCCTGCCCCCATTTTCTATGAAGGCAAATAGGGATAAAGGAACTCGACTACCAATAACAAATTACTACAGGTATAATACATTTGGTTTTCTGGCTTAACTATTTCTAATTAATAATTAGTTCTATACTATAGAACTCTATCGACTCTATTGAAATGAGGCCCCTCCTGCCCTCCCTATCTCACTCTTATATTTAAAAAAAAAATTAACTTATTAACTAACTTTTAATTTAAAATAATAACTCCTTAAAACAAACCGTACACTCAAAAAAAAAATTTTATATATATTTTACTATATATATTTTTAATTTTAGAAATTTGTATAGTGGGTCAGAGAGTTTTGGCTGAGCTGGCCTGACAACTTGAAACATCCAGCCAGCCAGCCAGCCAGCCTTCTTCATAAGCACCCCAACCCCCCGCCCCAACCCCAACCCCAACCCCAACCCTTCATCCCAAAAGCAAAAGCAAAAGAGAGAGAGAAGAGAAAAAGCTGGGAAAAGAAGCTCTCAATAAAGAGGAGAATTCAAGAAACAAGAAGGGTTTTCCGTGCAATCCGTGGAGGAAAATGACTCAAACCCAGAGGACATTAGAGAGCCAACTGTCTCTCACGCAATCTGGACAGATTTCGGGCAGCCTCAGTTTCAATGGGACGTTAAGCAAAGAAGACGAAGAGATGACCAAATCTGCGCTTTCCACTTTCAGGGCTAAGGAGGAGGAGATCGAGAGGAAGAAATTGGAGGTTAAAGAGAGAGTTCAAGCACAGTTGGGCCGTATTGAAGAAGAAACTAGGCGCTTGGCTACCATTCGCGAGGTAAAAACCCTTAAAACTTGCTGTACATTGTTTTATTTTTCTAAATTTTAGGGCGAAACTTGGGCTAGAAAATTTAAAATTTTTGGGGTTTTCATATTTTCTTCATGGGTTCGAAGAATTTAAGTGGTTAAACTCGTATAATTTACTAAAATTAGCTTTGAGATTCATGTTGAAGCGTAAGGTTGGAGCTTGTTCTTTTGGGGAAAGTTGCCCTTCAAGTTTCTTTTCATTTTCTTAAGAGTATTTAAGAGGAGAAATTTGCACAATTTATTGCTCATATCACAAATTTCTGGTTATTTATCAAATTCTTTTTTTTCTTCTTTTAAATATCTATTTTTCCTTGCTGAAATAATTGAACCCTTAAACTTTGGTGATCTTTTGGTTTTATGTCTTGTATTTGTGAATCTGATTTTAGTAATTCACCCAAAAATTTATATACTTGAACGTAGTGTTATATCTCTGAATTGGGTGAGGTAGCTGGTATGAATCAGCAAAAATACGAGGAAAATTAACCGAATTGGAATAACCCATGTTGTATTTTTCAATTTCCCTGAACTTTCTTGAATGAACTATGAATTAAATAAATGATCAGGAACTAGAGGCCCTAGCGGATCCAATGAAGAAAGAAGTTGCTCTGGTTAGGAAGAAAATTGATGCAGTGAACAAGGAGTTAAAACCACTGGGACAGACTTGCCAGAAGAAGGTACAATATATCCACCATAATTTCAAGGAATCCTACAATTATGCTCACATTTATGTTCTTGAGAGAATTTAATATGTGCTGTCCAATTTATTGTCTTAGTAAATTCTCGAAAATTTGATCTGTTTTTCTCAGGAAAGAGAGTATAAAGAAGCTCTGGAGGCATTCAATGAGAAGAACAAGGAAAAAGTGCAACTCATTACAAGATTGATGGAGGTCAGTAGAATCGTAAAAAATTGTTGGAGATTTTCAATAAAACTGGTATTGTTTGAAATTATGGAAATTCCTTTCCGGGTTCATGAATAATTATTCTTATCGTTGCTGTTTTGAATTTGAGGATATGCAGCTGGTTAGCGAAAGCGAGAAATTAAGGATGAAGAAGTTGGAGGAGCTGAGCAAGAACATAGAGACGGTAAACATAGCCTAATTTTCATGACTAGTTAGGTTTGTGTGATGTATGTAAGCAAGAAAATTTCTATTTATATGTGTTGGTTTTTGTGGGTTTGGTTGTATCCTATGGTTTTTGTTGTTTCTTCGTTTTAGCTTTCAGAGGAATGTTTCTAATTTTAGGAAGACAAAATTCCAGTATAAAACAGATTTGTAACTAAAACAAATGTCGACTATGGATCCTTCTAATCTAGTGTTCCCTTTCTTTGTATTGTTCTTGCTGATCTGTCTCATTTTTTGCCTGACACGAGCGACATTTCTCTCCAAGATATCTTCTAGTGCAAATAGTATTGCCGAAAGTGTCTGGCATAAGTCTATAATCAGGCGTCGAATTTACATGTATCTATCTGGTACTTGCATCTATATACGGTGAATTTCTACTGTGGATGCAGGATGCTGGGTTGCTCTTATGTGTGCCATTTCCATTTTTCTCTTTAATTATTGTGCCTATTTTTCTGTAATGATACAGAGTACACCATTAGAGTGAGTGCAAGAACAGGTAAGCATGAAATTAAAGGCAGAAACAAGAGGGATGATTGCTGTCTGTGCTTTATGATTTCAACGTTGACATTATTATGTGATGGCTGAAATCGGCTTCTGCACGCTCATATTATCATGCTTACGTTTCTGTAGGAATGAAAAATAATATATTTATTATATTAATTAGCTTTTATGATGACAAAGAAAGGCAACGGCTTAACTACTACTGTACAACCACCAGCAAGTATTTTTTTGTTTTTTCCCTTCTCTTTGAATTTGTATTCCCCCACCCACTAAGACATAAAAAGAACTCTCTGGGTCTTGATTTACATAAGAAGACGGTCACATGTCCTATCTTGGTCTTAAAAAGTAATTGTCTGTCTTTCTGGCAGGAGGCTCAAGTCATGGCCACAAAGAAATCATAAACGGTCGTTTGCTATTGTTGAAATATTTTGGTAGAACAAACTATCGCCTTGTCTTATGCTGCCTCTTTCATCTAAATTATTAGTGTGGCTTCTCTTAACGGTCACATGTACTATCTATCTGTTAAGTTTCTCCCTGCGTATGGCTGCTAATTTCATTTATGTTAATTCTTACATTGTTATTAGCAACCCCAATGCATAATTTTAACACATTTTTCCATATCCATATGGAAGGAGTGATAATGTACCAAAACCTTCAGGAGGGTTCTCTCATGTGGTGCGCGTATGGGAGACCAACTCGTATCCGGGAGGTTTTCCGAACATTATCAAGGGAATGAGAGACAAAAATTCCGGGTTCCTCTGTTTCCTATTTTTATTTTACTTTATATGCCTTTTCACTTATTTATTCCCAGCGCCCCCCCCCCTCCCCCCTCCTTTTTTCTTTTTAATCATTTTTGCATCATCTTTTCATCATCACTTTTAACACCCTTTCTTCATTCTCACATCCATCTCCCTATCTTTCACTACTATTTTATCATTATTTTTGAGTCTCTCTCTATCTCTCCTTTTTTTTCCCTCAATTTTCCCAATCTTTTTTCTTACATTATACTTTCCATTTCTTTTCAATTATAATAAGAATAATGCTATGTAGAACTAGTAGTGCTTGACACCAATCTAGGTGACAACTAATGTGACATGAAATAATAAGTGGAATTAAATTAATGAAATATTCATTTAATTCCACTTATTATTTAATGATACCTTGATATGGTATCAAGTATCAGTACTGCTAAATAGCGTTAATCTTAAAATAATTATCTTCTCTCCTCCAACCCACGTCCACAATCCACATCTCATTGGAGCCTCATAAGAAAGCCGCGTTTAGTCCTTTGTTTGTATGGGAATAAGGGTGAACAAGTTATTAGAGGAAATTAAAGGATGTACACTATTTTTTATTTATATTTCAATAATAATACACCCCACACATAAAATATTTGCTATTCTACCATATTTTTTATTATTATACTTAAACCACTTTTTTTTTTCTCTCTCTCTCTCTCTTTTTAAATTTATTATTATTATTTATTTTTATTTTTATATAAGTTTTTCAATTTCCACGGTGGAATTCCATAACTGTAACCGATTTTTCTTAATTAATATGATTATAAAAGATTAATCTTTTTTTTTAATTTTGAAAAACTTGAGTCTCCTGGATTATTGTTGATAACTTTATTGTTTTGGAATTTGATTACAATTTGATTTCTTTCCCTAAATTATAAATGGTAACAATTTCAATCATAATTATTCTCTCTGTCATTCTCACTATCTAGTAATAAAAATCTTTGAAAAAAATTGTAAAACAGAAAAAAAAATCATATAAACCACCTAAAATCATAAAAAAAGGAAAAAAAAAGAATGGTAATAACAACACAAAAAAAAATGAAAAAAGAAAATTGATGTAAAATTTAAAAGAAAAATAATGGTAACAATGACAAAACACCAAAAAAAAAAATTCATGTGAAATTAAAAAAGAAAAAGAAGGGTAACAAACACCTCAGAGAAAAAAATTCACCAAGGCGGCAGATGCTAGTAGTAACAATTGAAAAAAAATCGTAACAAATGAAAAACCCAGGTACAAAAAACTATGATAACAACATAATTATTCTCTCTATCATTAAATTTGAAATCATTTTTCCTTGTTATCTTTGGTTTTTTTTGTACCCATGAAGTAATCAGTATTTATCAGATTTATTAAGGATTTATTAAGGGCAATAATTTTCAATTATGATTCGATTTTGAATTATTGATGAATGCATTTACAGATTAGGATTCTTGTAACTGATATTATATTTGAATGTCTGCATGATTTAGGGAGATAACGTTAGCCGTACTTTCCCCTTTTTTAATACTCGATTTATTTTTTTAATTTGTATTTATATATTTTATTTCCATTTATTTATTTTTAAGGGCATTTTTACAATATAATAGTCTATATTTGTAATATGTTTCAATATAGTGGTTAACATGAAATACATGTTAAAATGTACACTTTTTATGTAAAGAGCCCCAAGTTATTATGCATTCAAAATGAACAGGTACCCAACTGAATTTTGGGCCATAAAATCTGTGTTTCGGCGCACTTAATTATTAGCCCTCCTCACAATGAGAAAATTAGCCCCAAAAAAAAAAAACTGTAAATTATTTCAAGTTTTAAAAAATACGTTGAAATCTTGAAATGAGCTAAACACTACGGTTTTTACAGCAAAAATCATTTGAATTGTGCTATGGGAACATAAAGGGATATAAAAACTTAAACAAAACTGACACATGGCAACATTTTGTTTTCTAAAACATCACATCACCTTTATATCAATCTCAATTACATGAGTCACTTGTCATTTTTGTCAACATCTTTGTCTCTATTTTTGTCTATTTAGAAAATTAGAGCAATAACAAACTTTCAGATTAATTTACCAATTAGCTTACCGGTTGTGTATTAACAAAAATGGTAAAGATGTCAATTAAGGCATTTATATAATTTGAGCTTTAGATATTTTAGGGTTAAAATTATAAACCGATGAGCTACTTGATAAAGTAACAAAGAAGTGTAGCATTACTCTTAGAATTATTCAAATCACTATGGTGTAATCTCCCTAGTACCTCTCTCCTTCTCTTTCCTGTCTCCATGTGTTCCCTCCTTTTTAAAACTTTTCTTTTTCTATTAACATTTTTCTTTTTTTTTTTATTGTTTTCAAGAATTTTCAACTAGTGTTTCATTATCATTATCACATCTACGTTACTATTTAAATATATTTTTCTATATATACTTTTTATATATATGGTGACTTTTTGTAAAATGTAACTTTTATATAGAAATTTTCTAAGAAACCTAGCCTTGGAACTCAGGGGCTAATGAGGTTTTTGCACCTAAGTGAAGGTGTCAACATTTCATTAGCTCCTGGACTCTATAAAAAACCCATGGCTGGGTTCCTTAGAAGCACTCGTTTTATATATGTTTTTTTATTGTATTATCATTATTATTAATTTCTTTTCTTCTTTTGACAAATGTATTATTAATTTCAATATATGTGGTTTAAATCTTTTTTTTTAGCTTTCTAATTAATTGATTTTTCTATTTATGTAACTTTTGTGATTAAATTTGATTTTTTAATCTAAAAACAAAACACATGCGACTTTTAAAAAGTCATGTATATAAAAAAAAGTCACACATAGGAGTAAAAAGTCACGTGTAGGAAAATATTACACATAAAAATAAAAGATTACGATTTAAAAAGTCACATTTATGTGACTTTTTAATTTAAAAAAATGTGACTTTAAAAAGTCACATATAGGCAAAATATCATACATAAAAGTAAATAAGTCACATTTTATGTGACTTTTTTTAATTAAAAAATGTGATGTGTAAAAAGTCACGTATAAAAAAAAAAGTCATACAAAGAAGTAAAAACTCACAATTTTATGTGACTTTTTAATTAAAAAATGTGACTTTTAAAAAATCACGTATGGAAAAAATATTACACATAGAAATAAAAAGTCACAATTTAAAAATTCACATTTATGTGACTTTTTAATTAAAAAATGAGACTTTTAAAAAGTCACATACAAGAAAAATATCATACATAAAAGTAAAAAAATCACACTTTTCAATTAAAAAAATATGACTTTTAAAAACTCACGTATGAGAAAAATGTCATATAAAGAAGTAAAAAGTCACATTATGTGACTTTTTAATTAAAAAGAATGTGACTTTTAAAAAGTCACGTATAGCAAAAAGGTCACATGTAGAAGTAAAAAGTCACATAAAAGTCACATTTCAAAAGGCCACGTATAGAAAAAATAACACACAATGTAGTAAAACTTACATTTTAAAAAACCACATAAATGTGACTTTTAAAAGTCATGTTTTTAATTGAAAAAAAAATTACATTTTAAAAAGTCACACAATGAAGTAAAAAGTCACATTTTATGTGACTTTTTAATTGAAAAAAAACTGACTTTTAAAAGGTCAAATATAGGAAAAATATCACATATAGAAATAAAAAGTCACATTTAAAAAAGTCACGTATAAAACTGTATGCGGCTTTTTAATTAAAAAATGTAACTTTTAAAAAATCAGTATAAGGCCCCATCTTTAATAATTAAATTAATAAGTTAACACACATAATTAATAAATATTAGGCCACGTCCCAAATTGAAAAAGTAATATGGCCCATCACCTTGCACATTAATACGTATTTTGTTGTACCCCGCACTTTCCACAAAACAATATCACCATAATTTTACGTTAATTTGCAAGAAGACGGCTTATGTACGTATTTTTCTAAATGTTTCTTTTTTTCAATGTATTTGTCTAAAGATCCCGCTCACAATTTCAATGTTGGGCTTCGCCCATTTCTCTGTGGAAGTCCATCCCAAATCATTTTTGTTTCTAGTTGACGAGTTATGAGTATGTGAGTATGTTCGTACATATAATTGAATTAACTATTAATAATATTTTACTGAACTTTGTTGAGACAAGTATCAAAATGTGCACAAAAGAATGCTACTAGATTGATGGAGAGCAATCTTTGTTGTAGTACTATACACTGATAAATCTAATGTTAAATAAGTTACGATATATCAAATAGTCGAAGAAAAAAGCTAATCTAAAATTATATTCCATTATGTCTTTTTAAATTCTACCATTTCAAGACGTATATACATTTCATATTAATTTGAATTGTAACATTTACAACATAAAAAAAGATTTGCAAGCTATTGCAACTTTCAAAGTTACAATCATTAGTCAGATTAAAATTGTTTTTACTAAATATTAAATTCATAAATTGTGTGAAACTTAACCAAAAAAAAAAAAGAAAAAGACTTGGAAGTTAGAAGGTGAAAAGTTCATACTCATGAACTAATTAAAGTTATTAATAATAACAAATAAAATTAATTAAATGGTAAATAGGGATATTAGTGTAAACTAGAGAAATAAGTGGAGGTAAAATGAGAAATCAAAAGTTTTTCATTCATTCTACCTTTCTATATATTGTGGATTATGAGGAAATTAGACTAATCTTCCATTAGAGTATCTCTAGTTTAACAATGTCAAAGTATAATGTTTATGGTATTTTCTTTGGAAAATGACAAAAAAGTGATTACAATAGCACAATTAATGCTAGGACGTAACATTGAGACTGACACATTCAACAATGAGAAGACGTACTACTATTTGTACAACTTTTTTGTAACTTGTACAAATGGCAGAAATATATGAATTGCCACAGAATTATCAAGATACAAGATTTCACATAATAATAGAATAATAATGATGTGTACAAATTGTTAAAAAAAAGAAATAAATATTAGGATTTCAATATTTTCTTTTCTTCTACTATTAATGTAACATTGTCTTACCAATCACTACACGGGTAAAAATAATCTAACATCGTATGTATGGTATTATATAGTGTCATATATCAATTCGATGTAGGCTACATGGTCGTGATTTCTCATGTGGTGTGTCCAGATGCACAATGATCATATAATCCCATATGATGTCATAAACATTTCTCCCGCTTTCATGTTTTTTCTCATTCTCTCTCTTATTTCAATAGATAATAATAAGCAAACGACTCTTTTACCACATGCGACATGTATGCAGTGAACAATAAATGTTGTATTGAGATGCTCTTAGCCTATCGGCAATTTACTTAGAATTGTAAACACATAGCTCCTTGCATAATTATTCGACAACATCTACAACATGGTAAAAAGCCATGTACCAGGTTGAGGATCTTGAGATTGAACATATAGTAAAAAAATAAATTAAAAAAAAAAAAAAGAACTTGTAACTGAACTGACAGGTAAAGAGTCACAGTTAAAAATATTTGTACATGAGAAGAAGCTGACAAAAAGAAACATTGCAAATTGCATTGGTTTCACTTTGTGAATTACTCCCATACGAATATGATGATGACAAGAATCATACTCCTTTCTGGCCAAACATTTCACGAATGGCAAATCAATGGTCGAGGTGGTCGGTTTTCCTTCGCTAGCTAGCTACGTAAAACCAAACCTTTCCTTCTCCTCTGCTGCTTTAATATTTTTTGTTCAACCAGGTATTTCATGATTTTATGAATATTTATCAAACATGTGTGTACAGACCGACGTTGAACGTTTGTTTGCTACGATATGTATAAGCGACGATTTGCGTATCTGCGGTATATCACATTATGAAAAAGACATTTTTGAATTTAGTACAAAATACATCCCCCCTTTCTGTCATAACATCTGGGGTGGACACATCGTGACAAAAGTGAATTTATGAGAATCACATTTTACCCATTTGCATGTTATCTGCACACTTTGACTCGCTATTGGTACCGCCTGCAACCCTAATAGCTAATTTACAAACTGAAATAATATGTAGTGTTTAAGATGCAATTGAACAGAGCTTTGATTGGGTTGTATGTACTAAAAGATATATGTAAAGAGAACTTGAGTATGATTTATGGGTGTTACATAATTTAGTTATCTGATATTATACGGAGTTTAACTTTATACATGACCCTCGATCAAGGAGTATTTATCCTTAGTTGAATCGCCACGATATTACCAATAGTAAAGATGATACTCTTCACTAAGGTTAAACTTTTTTGTTTTTTAAGGGCTCTAAGCATATATGCTTCTTAGGCCAATCTCTTAGAAACTAGAGAGTAGAGACTAGAGACATGTAGAGTTCCTCTGCCATCACATTAGCCAGCAAGGATTTGCCTCTAAAGATAGCTCACTATATACGCCAAAGACTAGTAAAGAACCCTTTGATTTTGCCCATGTTGCACAATTATCTACCGTCACAAAAAGATATCTTGAATTTAAATGGTAGATTGTTATTTCATCTACAAGCTCCTTCGTTTTTTGATTGAAAAATCACCTCCCTCCCTCCAATCACCACACGTCTCTTTCCCTTACCACAAAGTACAAAGTAGTATTATGTATGTCGACTTAAGAGAGCAAACATTGTATCCGCTTTGCCCCATTATTACTTAGTCAAACACTTTTTTTTACATAATCCCAACAAGCAATGATTAAATCAAAAATAGCAATTATAATTGACTAGTTTTGTAGACGTATCTTTGAAGATAACATTTTTATATAAACCATAAAGTTGGAAAATGAACTAAAAAATAAATAAGATAAAGACTTTTAGGAGTTACACTTACGTGAGTCCTTACCCCAGCTATGATAAACCTACCAGCCAATATGGGGCACCGGCTTGCATGTGCCTAAAAGAATAAAAATAGAATTTGGTTTGGTGCATGAATTGGTATCCAATGTCAATCGACTATTTTGACTCCTAGCGTAGTAAAGTTATGGGTCGTGGGGTCCAAGAGAAGACCCGACATAGATCCGAGTACCTCTCACAGGCCAGGTGGCTGTCTTTTCTCCATCACCGCACACGTGTGTACCTAATGGTTACACGGACACAATGTATTTTTTTGTCCCGATTTATAGAATTTTCAATGAAACGTGGTCGTGGAAATTATTAATATTTGGTCAATTCCAAGATATGAAAAGCAAAATAAAACCAAAAGCGCATCTAAACAAGATACAGAGGTTTAAAGACGGGTTTTGGCCTTTTCGGATTCGTAGTCCTTGACATTTAATTTGTCTTTTTTTTTTTTCCTTTTATTATTATGAAAGGAAAAAATGGAGTGGAGTCCGACCGACCAAAAAATCCAATTCTTGAACGGTCTTGAAGTCTCCACAGACCAATTCCCATCCCAATTTCTTTCTAATTTTCTATGGAATCAACACGGTTCCGTTTATAATGTCCGCCTATTCATATAACAACACTTAATTTAAGAGAAAAATAACAGATCACAGTGTTTTGTAAAAATATATATATGAGAAAGTAATAGAAACATGGGTTATATCAGAGCCAGAGTTAGCCATATGAAAAAAATTACAATTTCTTTAGCGTATAAATTCTTCATCAAATTGTATGAGCCACTGTTTATTTTATTATTATTATTATAATAATTTTTTTGTTTTAAAGTGGGAATAACTTTCACATATTATTAACTACTCCCATCGGAAGGTCTAACACAAGAAGATAAAAGAGAGGGATACAGTGCATATCAGCTTTTGAATCATGTGAGATGTGACAGCACATACCACAATTGCATCTAGCTTGTAATTCACGAACATCAAGCAGAGGTTCGCGTTCAATAATACAATAAACTAGCCACAATGAGTCAGACTCAACCAATCCGCTTCTCCAATGTAAATAGTAAATAGCAATCCTTCTTCGATAGTCATCGCATCAGCGACATTAACATCTTCGAGTTGAGGGGTTTTTTTGTTTTGTGAAAGATCTTCGAGTTGAGATTATATTAACAAGTACATCAAAGTCATTAAATTCACGCGAGTCCATATGTAAGCATTTGAGATTTTATTATTTTAATTTATCACAATTCACATGCAAGGGGGATTAATTAATTAGATTTATCAATCTTGGTGATACCACCCCCTATTAGATGGTCAGGTGGTCGAAACCCTCTTAAGGACAAACTCTGGGGCGCATCTCAACTACAGAAGCACATTCCTACTCTACCTTGGTCGTTGACTCCTCCTCCATAGCAAACTCTGAGAAGCCCAAGTATTAGTCCATCCTCACCTTATAAAAACGCTACAATGACTAAGCATGAGGAACAACCAAGCACTACGAGTGCAACCAAAGGCATGCGACCAATCACCCTTTGATAGTGCGACCAACCAATCTCTGGCGGGTGACCAAGCACGCCGAAAGTGCACAACCGGACCATGCTCTAACCAGAGCAGCCGGCGCACTTATCCCTCGACGTAGGACCAACCAAGCCCCAGATAGGAGCACTCCGCCCGCGCGAACGACCAACCTCTTATTGGTGCAATTTGAGCACACATCACTTGGAAATATAGCACGTAAATCCATTTGGTCTAAGATTCTGATCTTCTTAAATAGGCTAATTTAATTTAATTTAATGTTTATCAACATTGCGATTTCTGCAAGATTTATAATTAATCCGATAATTAGGACAGGTAATTAATTTACTAATGTTTGATCCATATGTAGTGGCGTTTTGTTGCTTTCTTAGGGTTCGTTCTTGCAGCAGGAAATTTGTTTATAGGTTCGCTTGTCTATTTTGTACATTTCAATTGCGACATGATCTTCTTGGTGTCAACACAATTTTAGTATTGCAACTTGATTTATATATAATCACGTCCCAAATAGAGTTTTTTTCCTTCTTCTATTTGTTTGAGTTTTTTTAATGATCGGAATAACTCCAAATTATATCATTTGGGAAATTGAGTTAATAAGCAGAGGTACATAAATTATTCGATACAAATGTAATATAGTGGCTTTGTTATCCATTTTCTTGAATAAGGCAAATAAGCTGCCAATCAACAAGCTTCTGGTTAAAAGCATTGAGCAAAAAAAAAGGGAGAACAAGGTAAATAATGAGTAAGGGAAGGAATATTAAGCAGAGAGTTCTCTGCTTTGGTAGAGCAAAAGTGAAAATGTTCACCTACCATAAGTTTGGTATTGTTATGATATTAAACATTTAATATGTTATCATATCAATCACTGATGTGATTGCAGAGTTTGTGATGATGTACTGATATTATGACATACATCACTGTCTGGTACTTGGACATTCTTAGAAGCAGAAATCGTGATTGTACTACATTACACATTTACGCTTCATTTTGCATTACGCTTTTCAAAATGTTGGACGTGTGAGCACGAAGCATTGGATCATCTTCTAGGGAGAGACAGAGAGGGGGGGGGGGGTTTGTACTGAGAGATCCAAATATGTACCGTCTTTAAACAGCACCTTACAAAGTTGACTGATTATCACGCCACGAAATTATCAGGAAACTACTACTGAGCTACATTAGCAGACAAATGCTAGTACTGTCTGCTGAATTAATTGTACCCTAATTATTAGACAAAACCCTCTGTCTGGAGCCAGTCTTCGCTTGTTTTCCTGCACGTTTATGTAGTAGTAAATATTGATTCGGAAAATAGTAGTAGTAATATTCTAATTGATGAAGGTAGTTAGTGTGTCATTAGCTGATCATTAAAGCATGAAAAATGTTGAATTTAATCCTGGGTGTGTTTTGTTTTGCAACCAATTATTAGTACTATTATAATTGCAATTCGATGGTGGTTGGTGTTGTTTTTCATTCATGAACCTGTTATCCTCTTTATACTTTTGGACCATGCTATATACATTGTCAACAAGTTTTTTAACAATGTGCATATAGGTGGCAAAAATCGATTAATTTCTACATAAATATCAAAATGCAAAATTTCACATAATAATATCATGTATGTAAGTTGTAAAACAAATTGTAAAAATAATAGTACATAAAGATTTATCCTATACTTTTACATGGCTCGAATTTAACTCAAATATTACATATACGTGTTATATATATGAACAAATACTATATAATTCTCCAGTATTCCTTTTAATTTTTTTTTAAAGATAACATTAGTCAATAAAAGATTAACATGCGGGTTTAGTCAACTATATGGTATGATAGTTGTTCGAATTGTACTGTACTAATTAGAGCATTCACTTTGTTGTTGTTAAATTTAGCTATTTACATAAGTAAAAGTGCATTTTAAATTGTTGTTAAATGTCACATATATAAGTTAAATTTAACAATTATTAAAGTGTCACAATGGATGTGTTAAACAAAATCTCTAAAATCTACTTAGGTCTAAATGGGCTCCATTATCTTTAAAAGTTATTGGTCAAACTTTATTAAATAAATTAATAAAAAAAGAATTTTTCAAAAACATTGAATTTTAGCAAAGTTGTTAAAATTATTGTTAACTTTAACAACAAACTTAACAACCAATCAAAAATGATTTTTTTAACAATTTTCTTAACACCACCAATGTAGATAATTTTTTGAGTCGTTAACAAACAACTTCAATAACAACCTAATTTAATAATGCTCATGTTTTTGGCCTAATGACTTAAGTTCGAGCCACACCTACAGCTCCCATAATTTCATTCCCCTCATTTGTATATCCTGTATCAAAAAATAGCGGCATATCACAAAAACTTATATTTCAACTATATTTTTAAAAAGAAAAAAGTCTATATTCCGGGATGGGAAAAAAAGAATACATAACTATCTTTGAGACATATGTAATAGTAATTGTAGAAGTCTTGAATTGCAATGTGGTGAGTGATATATCTTCTAATGATATATGTTTAGAGTGGTTGTTAGTATTTTCACGCCTTATTTGAGATTGACAAGTTGAGAAGTAGTTCATGGAGTCCTCGACCATCGTGTTTGGTTCAAGTTGGATTAGACTTACCTTGATTCAAAATTACTTGGTCATTAGACAACGCTGAGGTGGTTAAGTTGCTTTTTAAGCAGGTTCCCTGATTGGCAAATTGGTTGCTAAAATCATTTTTGTGTAGGAGCTCAATCCTTCCTAAATCTATGATTAAATCACGCGTTGTAGGTAAAGTCTATTTTTAATGTCCAAAAACGCATATTCGAACGCACAATAAATAAATAAAACTATTCGAACTTTTAACACATTGTAAAGCTAAAGGCAATATTAAATTCTTACTACTATATAGAATAATATGACAATGGAATTCAAGAAATACAATAAAATATTGACACCCGGCTGATAGCCTGTATATATATATATATATATAATTATTAGAGGTCCCAAGTTCGATTTAACTACATTAAGAGTTTATTCTACATATATTTATTTTTATCTAGCATATATTTTTTGTACTGTACTAAAAAAATGATAGGTTGAAAATTTTTAATATAAAATTGTTTTGCCATCATTTGCCTATCAGGCTATCAATATATATCTCAATCTTTGAAAAACAATTATCAACTAATCCCGTCTATGTTGTATTTAAGTAGTGAGGATTGTATTATGCATATGAATGCCACTACAAAATGTAAACAAGTTAACGGCAAGAAACATTAATGGTCCACAGACACCTAAACCAGCAATTTTTAGTTTGATCACTTTGCAATTCGACAATATTTTTTCTTTAAAAACAATTTGACTTTTGAAACATGTAAATTTGAATGCACTTCATCAACTTCGAAAATGCAACATCAAGATTCAAGATCAAGAAGGTGGAGTTTGAAAAGGACCCAGCACCATTTCCACTATAATAAAAATACTACTACGAAATAGTATGAAAAAAAAAATACTATGAAATGTCTACCATTCTAATATTTCAAAGTTGAAATATGTAGAAATAGAATGGTAGACATAAATAGAAACTGAATCTCAAGCTATATATACAAAGGAAGTGTATATTATTATTCGATAAAGAAAACTTCTCAACAGAGTAGATCATTCTCTAATTCAAGAACAAGACAGTCTCCATCATAACAATTGAAAATAAACAGTAAAGATTTATATAGTACGTTAATATGTGAATACGACTGATGAGATCTATTTTGAAACAGAGATAGAAAATGGGGCTAAGATTTTTAAATTTCTTATTAGTGCTTAATTATTATAGAATAATAATAATAATAATCCAAGGATGGATGGACAGCATGTGGTGGGTGGGTGGGGCAAGGAATAGCATATATACAAAATAAAAAATATTTTCAAGTCACGTCAGGGAGATTTGTGAAAAGGGTTTGGACGTGAAAAAGGTATGTTTTTTTTTTGAATTAAAGTAGGAGTACTATTGCTGTAAGAAGAAAAAGGTACAAAACTACCCCCACCTGAAAAATACTACTGACTGCTTCCATTTCTCTCTTTTAACGCGTGCATTTCTTGCTCTGTCCAAACTCTGTTTGTTTTCACTTTGACACTGTCAATCTTTTTAGTTATACAACAAACACAGAGCAAACCTAATAATTTTCAACTTATTTTGTGTTTCCTAACCAGCACTGAATCACATGATATAGTTTCTACTTTCAAGTATCGTTCTCGTCATTGACGATGATGTGAGAAAATTACGATCGGTCAAAAGTAGCTTGAAATTTTTTACCTTCAAAAAAAAGGTCGAATGAGGAGATGCTGCGTAACTATTTATGAACCCATTCGTTAACATGCGTTTGTAGCTTTAGATAAGTCGAGAATTTTGAACTTTTTTTGTCATTGAGGCAGGGGGTAAGATCGAGCTGAATTTAGAGGAAAAAAATAACTGGGGGTTGAAAGGGGTGGAATTGAAATCACACTAGAAATGTTAGGATACATAATGTAGGCAATGGTGTAGATAAATTTGACAGTCTCCTTTTTAAATTAACTTAAAATAAATCTGAAATCGATCTCCCCAAATGCAAAAGTCACAAGCATTTATGATAAATTTAGCTGCCATTTACATTTTGAACTCTGAACATCGAGTTGCTCATAATTATCGATGTGGAACTTCAAAATCCATGTCAAAATTAAACTGCAAAATTGGGATTTTTTCTAGAATTCTTCACGTCAGTCCATTCATTTGATTTTTTGTTTTAAAAAAAAAATTGTTTTGTTTTGTATTTCCGAAGATTGGTACCGATTGGACTTGTTTTAGGTTAAGGAAAAGTTAGATTTAATTTTGGTGGTGAGCTAATTAAAGAATTAAAAAAAAAAAGAGTTGTTCTACTTAGAGCTCAAAGTTGGGCTGAACCGAGCTATAGCCAGATCTAGCCCACTAGTCGGTCCGTCCCAGTATTGAGGTGAAATTGATTTTTTTTCTTTTGTAACCTAAAGGCTAAAAAAGTGAGTAGTATTTTTGTATGATGATTCCGATCTCTCGACAAAATTGATTTCCAGTCATTCTGTAAATGCTCGAAATGTGTGGTTATGGAAAAAATTCCTCTGCCTGGCGTCTGCCGGCGTGGCGAACGTCTGGCCGGGGAGCAGCCGTCAACGTAATTAATGGGGAGTCCAAACTCCGTCGGCATTGAAAGATTCCGTTAAACTTCACCTGAGTAAAGTAGTGAAGTAACAGATTGAGGAGGAACTTGTTCATTACTTATCAGAGTACCTGATAGCTATTTATGTCCATTGATTGAACGTGACAGAAAATAGTGTATTTTTATTGGTTCTCACTTCTCGTCGACCATAGTGGAGTGAATATTCTGTCTTTTCCTGGTACAAAATACGGATGGTAAATAAATTTTAAAAACTAAGAAACAAGAGAGATTCTCGAGCAAATAAAGGATGGTAAATAATTATACGGATGGTGACAATTTGGCCAGTACGCTACTAACGTGGGAAAAAAATTCTCGAATAATGTGGAGAGACAAAAAAAAAAAAAGGAAAAAAAAATGAGGACGGAAATAAACAATTGAAACACACTCTAGCTCCAAGGTTTATTCCAATATATGTGATTCGGCCCCAATAATATTTGCTTGGAGTTAGATAATGAGGGCCTCTACCCCTGGCCCCCATATGGAACCCAGCTTGGGCTCTTAACAGAACCCAGTTTCTAATCACACGCTAATATTTCACCTAACACACATTACATGTCAGCATTATATTGGTTCTTGGGCTCTCTAAGCAACCCAACCCTGAGTTCCTTAGAAATTTCCCCTCTGCCCCTCACATTAGTAATGCTCCACACTTTCTATTTTTCATTTCAAAATAGAAATGAAATTAGTGATAGAAATTTGTACAACTCATGTCGATTTCAAGAACCATGTAGATAAATGTTAATCTTTATTTTGAACCCGAACTAAAATGCTAATACAAGCTAATGTATTTGATGTGTACTGGTGCATGTCACCTTGATTGGCACATGGTACGATTTAGAAGTGTTCTCTCTCGCTCACACGTTAAAAATTGATATAAATAATCTATGTTTTGAAGTGTAATGATGTTGAAAAAGCATTGAAAACATACCTAAAGCGTATTAAGACTGAGGAAAAAAATTTAGGTACTTCAGACAAATAAACCATCCACATGTAGGATTGAGGGCCTATTTTAACAATAAAATGAGGCCCTTAAATCTATATAGGTTGTTGATTAGTGTATAAAGTTGAAGTATGATAATCTTAGAGTACTAAATTTTATTTGTAGTAAGAGTATCTCCAATGTATAGTCAAGATCGAATATCATAGCTCAAAGTTCAACATGAGAGAAATACACATAAAAAATTGATGGGTCCCATATGTTTCCTATTTTCTTTTTCTTTTAATCAATTTAATCTCTTTTACCCTATTTTTTCTTCACTTTTTCTTCATCGTGTGATGTGCAATGTCATATATCTACATTCTTCTTCACCATGTTAATTATTATTTTATTATTATTTTTGAATTTATCTCTACCTCTCACCTTTTTTTTGAATTTTCCTCTATTTTTCTTCACTTTTCTCTCTCTTCCCACACAGTTTCTCTCTCTTTTTTCTATCTATCTCTCATATTGAATTTTGAGCTATGACATTCGACTTTGACTACGCATTGGAGATGCTCTAACGTATAGCCAAATTGTTAAACGCATCAAAGTTATACATCTAGCTAGGCGTATTTTTAAGAACAATGATTGTAATGCCTTCAATTTCTAATATTAAAGTTAGTGCAAACATAATATCATGATATGTGTACTTACCATGCAAAAAATACGACATTATTAGAGCATCTTTAATGCATAGTTATAGTCATGAAATAAATTGATAATTGACAAAAAAATACTTATTTGACACATTCTCCATGACAATGTCAAGTATTAATTTATTCAATCAAAAAATTTCTCTCTCTTTCTTTTTTTTTTCAAAATCTCTAATAATAACTTGACAAATATACAATATTGACATTGTTGCATTGGACCATTTTTTGAATGTAATGTCAATATTCTTTAACACATATACACTTAAGACATTCCACATTGACTTTATATTAGAGATGCTCTTAAAGTGACCTCTTAACAATCAAACACGGCGGTACCGTTCATTAATTGTTATTGTTATTCTTAATTTCTTATATATATATATATATATGGTGATTTTTGGGCCAGTTATTTCATATTAACGTCGAATATCACATCAGTACTGATATTCAGTAGATTGTCTGATTATTATCTCGATTTGACTAATCATCATCTTAGCATTACGCTAACAAAACCCCAAAGACAAAGAAATAATGCAATAGTCCATTCCATCCCCTTTTCATCTAGTATAATCGATGGTTAATAATATCCCGTATATAATAATATACCCCTTCTTCCATCTGAAATATATATAATTTATTTTGCTTTTTCAAATGCATTAAATGTTGTATTAGAAATATATATTTTACAATTTGTGTTCTTAATTTTACTTCTTTAATAAGTAGAATTTAAAATCGTTAATTCTAACTAAATATTAAAGGGGAGTGAATTTTTAAAATAATACAAATTAGACTTTTTAATTAAAAAAAAAGAGAACCATGTTTATTTGAGCCATCTCACAAAAGAATGGGATAGTAGACCTAAGTTTGACAACTTAGATTATAATCTATTTTAATTATAATTTACCATACGATATTATTTCATTGGTTTTACTTTTTTCAAAAAGTCAAGAATTTAAAAGTCAAGCAACAATTTTTTACTTTTTATAAAAAATAACTAATACTAAAATGATATAACGTGACAGATTATAATTTATATTATAATTTAAAGAGTTCCCAAACACTTTTGTTTGAGAGAAAAGAATATAATAAAATCAGGTGAAATATTTTCTGTATTTTCATCCCCCCCTTGCCTCGATCTGTTAAACCCGGATTTGAATCAAGAAATCTCCACTCTTTCCCCATTTATATACTCTACCTTCCCTACTCTTCTTCCCCTGCTTTTCATTTTTCAACCCCTACACGCTTGCTTACTTCAAATTTCTTCAACCCTTTCCTCTCCTTCCTCCCAAAAGTCAAAACACCAGAACAAAACAGTTGCAGAGATTCAATTCTCGATCATCATTTTGGAATTTTTTTAAGCACTTATTATGGCCGATAAGCACTTATTATCTGAGTTCTGAAAGAAGATCAAGAGCCATTTCACTTGCAGAGCTACATTGAACAAAGACGCTCTCAGTTGAAAGAAACCAAGCTACAACTCAAGAAACGCAAGCCCCTAATTCTTGATTCTCGTGCAAAACATAAGAATCTCTGTACCCATGCTTGTTTTTTCTCGTTTCAGAACTCGCCCGACTTCAGAAAATCTCCCTTTCATGATCTCTACTATTCACCCAGTAATAAATCCCCAAACGGTGCAGTTTTCCTCCACGTCCCCGCAGGAACCGCCGCCCTACTCGCCGAAGCCGCAATGAGGATCCAGAAAGAGCAGACGAAGCCCAAGCCACTCGGGTTTGGCTTGTTCGGGTCCATCCTCAAGAGACTCAAAGATCGGAACAAGAACAAGAAGCGTTCCATTAATGGAGTTAGCCCTGAGCAAGAAAAGATCTCCAGAAAAAATAAAGAAGAAGAAGAAGGAGGAGGAGGAGGAAGCATTTCTTGTTCCTGTAATTGGTCGGAATACAACGAAGAGAAATCCATGGATATGGAGACTTGTACTAGCAGTTGCAGTCGGTCTGAAGAGGATTCTTGTGAAAACCAATTTTGTATAAGTCCGCTCAGATTCTCTCTCCAAACAAGCCCTTCATTTTCCGGCCACCGGACGCCGGATTTTTGTTCTCCGTCGGCCTCTCCGGTTCGTCACAAGAAACAGGTTTGTGAGTTTGTCTTTTCCCTCGTCTCCTTTTCTCTTCCTTGGGAACTTACAGAATCCTGTCTTCTTCTTCCTCTGATTCCGCTCAATAAGATCAGTCAAAATCTCAAGAAACACAAACTGATTCTTTCCGTTTTTGATTTATTTACTATTTTAAAATCCAATCTTTGCTAATTTTAAAATGCAGATTTATTTATCTATTTTGTTTCATTTTCCATATACGTCTTCAATATCTCTGTGGGTTATTACATTATTATTACTTGTCTTTAAGATTACATGGGTGGCAATGGAGGAGAACGAGTTGGACTGGGTGGGTGAACTCGGGGCCGACTCATACGAACACGTTTGACTTAATTTTCCTTGTCGGTAAATGATCCTCTCGGTCTGATTTTGTGGACGGAGAGTCGAACCTAAATGACCAAGACACCCTTCTGAAATTGACCCAAATCTCTACCATCCAAGAATTTCAGAGGACAATTACGTGATTTTAATAATTTTTATTTGGGTTTAGGATACGTCTGATTGTTGTTTTGTTTATTGTACTTTCAATCACGCCTCCGCCACAGAAAAACTGTTTTTCTTTATCATGTTTGTCTCCTAAATAATTTTCCCACAAAAGGACAAATCTTTGTTTTGTTTTATTCTTTGGAACCCTAATAATATTTTACCACGCCCTAAACACCATCTTTATTTGTGACTTAACTTACATGGAAGCAAACTCAGCAGTCAGAAATGGTAAGACTCTTGTGATAATATTATTACTCATAATATTTATTAAATTTTGATAGGAAAAAGAAAGCGACGCAGCAAAGAGTTTGAAAAAAGTACAAGGAGGAGTGGAAGAGAAAGAACAATGTAGCCCGGTATCTGTTTTGGACGCTCCATTTGAGGACGAAGAGGATGGACATGAAAGTGGAGTTGCAGAGGAGGATGACTATGATCTCGAGTGCAGCTATGCGAATGTACAACGTAAGTTATAATTTACGGGTTCTTAACAAACCTCATGGTTGTGTGGTCATATTCATCTTTAGGTGTATGCTATTTGTTTAGGCCACTATATCGAGTATACTAGATTCATTAATTAAATTCAATTATTTGATATCGATGCGTTATTCACTGAGTTGTACATGTGGGTTTAACTTGTGTACATCAATTTCTGTTAAGGTGACATCATCTTGTCCAAACTTAATATGTTTCATTACTTTTTGTGCGACCCACATTTAGGTGGTGGGTTTTTATCCTTAATTGTCACAATCCACTTTTTTATTAATGAATTCCAAGGGATAATCCTAATTATGTCTTTCATTATTTGTGGTTGGACTTCTTTAATTCACATTTTGGCTGCTCATGGAATCACTCATTGCAGGCAATTAAGCATGCACTATAATTCAATGGGACCTTCTACCATGTTTCTTTTGAGCTTCTTCTCTTTGAATTACAGTAGATAAGTGTAATACTGGAATTTATTTTTCATTTTCATTGCCGGGTTTTTATTTCTTTTCTGTTTTAAATGTTTGGTATGCAATATCAGAAAGTGGAGTGTTCACAGTTAGTTTCTTTTCGTTTCTTGGTTTGTTCTTGTTCGTTAACTTGATTTTGGACTGAACATGCAGGAACGAAACAACAGTTGTTGTACAGGCTTCGCAGGTTCGAGAAACTAGCAGAATTGGATCCAATGGAACTTGAGAGGAAATTGATGGAAGAATCAGATGAAGATGAACAACTAGGAGAAAGTGAGGAGTTGGAAGATGAAGAGCCCTTGGAGTTGTACAAAGAGCGCAATGTCGACAAATTTGTAACTGAAGTTTTTAACAAATCAAGCCTTCAGAACTTGAGGAAGATCTCCACGGACATGACCAGACTAGTTTCGGATTTGATCACAGAGGAGAAACGCGAAATGAGCTGCTGGAGCAATAAAGAAGCCGTGTTAGGAAGAGTTTGCAACAGGTTGGATTTGTGGAAAAAAGTCGAGTTTGACACCATTGATATGATGGTTGGATTGGATTTCAATAGGGATTTCAATGGGTGGAACAAGTTTCCCGAGCAGGTGGAAGAAACCGCAGGGGAAGTCGAGCACGCAATATTTCGACTACTGGTCGAAGAATTAGCAGATGAACTAGGTTGGGGGCTTGATGAAGAGCTCGAGAACTTCTTGGTTGAATGCCCATGGTGATTTTGTTATCTTTTTAAGGTTCTCTAATCTCGTAAGGGTCATTCATAGCGCTATCAGTGCTAAACGGGCATATTCAAAAAGCTCGATTAGACTGTACTGGACGAATAATAGTAACCAAGAACTCGAACCTTCACAAAGTCTGTCCAGGCTAGTATATGCTCTTTGATTAATGTAGGTGTAATATTTATGTATATTGTCAACAATAATTATTTATGTTATTTCCTTTTTAATTCGTTGAAAGAGAATAACAACCAGATCAACCTGTGATTTCCACTTTTGCTCAAAAAGATTTCTTCCTTAATTTCCACCCATCTCTCATTTGACTTCTTCTAGCTTAATTAAAGGTTATCTTTAATAGTGTCAACTGAGCCTTGTCTGTTCTATTTCGGAATTTGTTACCTTGCTTTGTATTGTGCTTATCTTAAACTTGTGGTTTTAATTGTTGCTATAACGTGTACGGGTTTTCGGGTTGCCATTTGAAAGCATAACACAAATCCGAAATATAGCTTAACATATATTAGACACCAAGTCCCATATACAGCTCAACATATAATAGTAGATGACAAATCTTCTTACCATGTATCCAAGAACTTCAAATTAATGTAAAATTTCTCAATCCTAATCCACTCCAAGAAATTATAAGCATTATCTACTCCTATGAAATTGGAATTGCGTTAGAAAGCAAATGGTTCAAGTTTAACCGCAAAACAATACAAAAAGTGAGATCGGAAGAGTATTTCTTCAAGAAAAGTTATACATGAATTATTACCATTTTTTACCACTTTTAATATAAAGCTAAAAAACTTAGTGAGGTGTTAAGGTTGCAATGATATAATATGCCAAAAGTAAACTCCATAATTGCCTAAAGGAACTTTTTTAAGATTTTTAAAAGTAAAATGTGGTTTGGTAATGGAATCCTCTTGAAGCACTTGTCCAAAGTCAAGACAACTATTTTTCCTAAATACAGTATATATACTTACAATGATACAATTTTGTGTTTGAAAATGTTGCTTTGGTTCAATTTCAAAGCAGCTGTAATTGCATGTAATGACTCATTATGCACCAATAAGCACAGGTCAATGTAAGACAATATAAGAAAACTCTCTGGATGTTATGTTTTAACTGCCAAGATTAGAAATTTCAACTCTTTAGTTCTACAACATTTTTTTATTCTTATTGATTAACGTAAGAGACAACTTAAATATTCGAAGTCATTAAGAGACGGTAAGATTAGACATATCAATCTATTGGCCGAAAGATGTGATGAAAGAGAAAAGGGACCACTGCCCTCCATTAGGAGGAGAGCTCTTGTAATAGCTGATGTCTTTTCGAAAAGAAAGAATGTGATATCATTGTATTTTCGCTGGCACTTCCCAAAAAAAAAAAGAGGTATAGAGCTTATCTCATTCCTTGACTTCTTCTCTAGCCACCTTCAACCATAGTTAATAAAGAATCTCACATTTAAGTGTCTATCTTAAAAGATCAACTTTTATAAAATTAATAGTCCAAACTACATGTTGATTGTTTATTTTGAACAGAATTTAACTCTTCACAGGTCCCTACAAAATGATGACCCGTTAGAGCAGACAAAACTTGAAATATATAGTGGTTATTTTTTTCTCTTATTCCGACCAATTGCTTGTAGGAACTTAATATGTTTGGATACTAAATTAAGATTTCGAGAGTTCATCTTAAGATATCCACCTAATCTTGCCTCAATGGCAACATAACCAATATATATATATATATATTTCTTTTGGTTTATTTTCTATTAGTAGTCCAGCTCGTTATTCTCTACTCCATCATTATAGTTGCAAAAATGTCATGCTTAAGTATCGGCACCACCAATGCTGGATTTTTTCAATCTGTGTTCCTAATTTACCAATATTTAATGAGTAAAATTTAAAATTGATAGTTTTAACTAAGTATTAAATAAGGGTAAATTAATAAAATAATGCAATTTTAGACTTCTTAATAAAAAAAGAGGACTATATAATTAGGACAACCTAAAATGGGAACATAGACTATATAATTGAGATGGAGAGAATAGTTTTTTTGCATATATTTAGGGGTTGTTATTAGTATAGTAAAAAAATTTAACGTACTTTGTTACGCAAATTATAAATTTTAACATGTACGTTACACGATAATTATTACTAATTAAAAGTAAAATGCAAATATTTTTGGAATAAGAAAAAGTTACTAAGTAAGCTTTAGATTGGTCAAGTTTCGAAATGTTAGTATTAGATTATTTGAGAAAATTTCCATTTATATTTTTCCCTCTTAAATTGAAAATGGGCTGATTAAACCCGTAATACATGGTATTAGATTATTTGAGAAAATTTCCATTTATATTTTTCCCTCTTAAATTGAAAATGGGCTGATTAAACCCGTAATACATGATGGACCGGTAGGCGGGCTTTAGAATCGAAACCCACAAATCACAAGCCACCAATCCATTTGTTACTCGAGCCCGAATGGATCCTCCGTTGAGGATGAGCTCTGAAGAACGAAAAGGGGTTTGAGGCCTTGAGGGGAAGAAGCCGGCCATGCTCTCCACCGTCACTCTCAATTCTCAAATTGATTGAATTCAGGAATTCCTTTTACGATAGAAATTGAAACTCGCATCTAACTGCAGAAACTCGTTGCTGATTAGTGATTAGTGAGCGGTGATTTTTCTGGTTCCTTTGCCTCGCCATTTTACAGGTTATTGGTGTTTCTTCTTGTGTTCTCCTTTCGCCATTGTTGGATTTCTTTGGGTTGGATAAGTTTTCGAATTTGGAATATTATTGTTGGTAAAAAGTATAAAAGACCTAGGATTTGTACAGTTTCCATCTACAATTACACTTAAACAAGGAAATTTTGAAAATGATAGTGAGAACGGGCTCACTATCCAAGCTCAGAAAACTTCTCACTCCATCTGCTATCTCTGCATATACGCATGGAATTCCTGTCGCTAACTCCGCTCCTTCTTTAATTCTTGAGGGGTCGGCCCCTTCTTTTTCCTCCACGCAAAACCCTGCTAAAACCACAACTTTGTTGTTTTTCAGTAGATTGTTTTCTTCCCATGAATTAAAAAACCAGCCTTTATCGAATTTAACGTTGTCCAGAGATGGAAACTACGATGAAGATACTTCTGGTAGCCGCTCTATTTGTCCTGGATGTGGTATCCACATGCAAGATTCGGACCCTAAGCGACCTGGATTTTTTGTAAAACCTTCGCCCAAGAGCCACATGGATAGAAAGATTCGTAAGAAAGGGTATTCTCTTGTTGAGCATGAAATTCCAGATTCGATAAAAAGAGGCCTTTTGAATGAAATTGTGGATGTTGAAGAATCTGAAATTTCTGATATCCCTAATAATATTTTGGGTGAAAACTCGAAAAATGTTAAAAATATGGGAAGCACAGATGAGAAAGTTAGTGAAAAGCCAATTGTTTGTGCCAGATGTCATAGTTTGAGACACTATGGAAAGGTGAAGGAGCCTGGTGCGGAGCGATTGTTGCCAGATTTTGATTTCGATCACACTGTTGGGAGAAGGCTGCTCTCGGTATCTGGGGCAAGGACTGTGGTTTTGATGGTGGTGGATGCTGTAGATTTTGATGGTTCCTTTCCTAGGAAGGTCGCAGAATTGGTATCAAGAGCTATTGATGAGAACTCACAATCCTGGAAGGAAGGTAAGTCGGGAAATGTGCCCAGGATGGTGTTGGTGGTGACAAAGATTGATCTTTTGCCGAGCTCGATATCACCTACAAGGCTGGAGCATTGGGTGAGAACCCGGGCAAGGGAGGGTGGTGCTGGTAAGTTAACAAGTGTGCATTTGGTTAGTGCAGTGAAGGACTGGGGAGTGAAGAATTTGGTGGATGACATTGCCAGCTTGGCAGGGCCAAGAGGGCTCGTGTGGGCTATAGGAGCACAGAATGCTGGAAAAAGCACGCTGATCAATGCAATAGGGAAGTGTAATGGCAGGAAGTTGTCTCATTTGACTGAGGCGCCTGTCCCGGGGACGACGTTGGGGATTGTGAGGATGGAGGGAGTGTTTCCTGGGAATGCGAAGTTGTTTGATACTCCAGGGCTTTTGCAGCCACATCAGATAACAACTAGGTTGACTAGGGACGAGCAGAAGATAATTCATATTGGGAAGGAACTGAAGCCAAGGACATACAGGATCAAGGTCAGTTTGATTCTGGGTTAACCATCTTGAATTGTTAACGTGCATTTGATGAATGTGGTAATGTTTTGATGAGTTTTTGCTCCAGAAAATTTGACCGCTTTTTTTTGGTGTTCTGTCATAATATTAGAGCTGCTGAAGAGACATTACTACACATATTTGATTATACCTTAAAATTAATTTGCAAATTTTCATTTCTTTAGAGCATAGCTACTTTCCAACTCTGAATTGTTCTTAACTTAAACCATGACTGAGATACTTGTGTGGAGCTTTGAAACTTGTGCTAGTATGTGGTGGTTTGCATGTCTAACAAATTGAGTGTGTGAGGGGAAGGTAGACACTATCGATGGATTTAGTGTTTTTCTTGGTCACTCTAGTTTAAAACAGGTGCTTGCCAAAAATAACTATATTTTGCTTGCCAAAAAGAACTATATTTTGAAATCATAAGGTTTACTTGAATCAGTTGAGAAGTATCTACAGTTACAGGAAGATCTTGTCATGATTGAATGCATTTTATAGTAAATAGGACTTAATCAAAACTTATTCTCTTGGGATATTTTGTTTGATGACCAGAAATTTTGGTTTTCATCTCCTCCTTTTTGGCATTTAGTTGGTATGTCTAATGATTTTGGCGATTCTTTGTGCGTTTTTGTTATATAAATTTTAGATGAAATTGTGTTTATATTTGGTGAACAAGAACCATTGTATTATTCTCCGATGCAGGATCTATTAACATCAGTTCATCAATCTCTTTGTGGTTATGAAATATTGTGTTAATTTTGACTGAAGTTTGGCATCATCTGTATGCATATTTATGAAATGGAAAGTGTCCTTTAATTATTGAGTAGCGCTTCTATCATGCCCTTTGGTGTGCCCCCCTTGACGTCAATTCATCCTGTAATTTCCGCATTTTACTTGTTGAGACAATTAGTTGTGCTTGTCATTGATTATATATATATATATATATATATATATTTCTGGACTGGCAGGACACACCGTTCATATTGGTGGGCTGATGAGGCTGGATATTGAAGAATCTTCTGTAGATTCTATTTATGTAACGGTGTGGACTTCTCCTCTGCTTCCACTGCATATGGGGAAGGCGGAGAATGCTTGCAGAATTTTGGATGATCATTTTGGCCGTCAATTACAGGTATAGTTTTGCTTTAGCCATAACTCATGCTTTTATATCCTTGCTCACAGTAAAGCCAAGCTATTTACAATAGAAATAACAAATATGAATATGTTGTTTCCAAATGGTGAAGAAATTAATAAATTGCACATGGTACGTTCCTTTGTGTTGATACTTGTTGGTGGAACTGGTAAAAGCTCTTGCATCTTCTCTAACGTGTTATTGATTCAATTATTTCTTTCTGTAAATGTCCTTGTTTCAGCCTCCAATTGGAGAAGGGCGAGTTGAGGAGCTCGGAAAATGGGTAAGAAAGGAAGTCAATGTAAGTGGCAACTGGTGGGATTCTAGTTGTGTAGACATTGCTGCTGCTGGACTTGGTTGGTTTGCCATCGGACTAAAGGGAGAGGCTCGATTAGGTGTTTGGACCTATGATGGTGTTGACATAGTTGTCCGAAATGCTTTGCTCCCACAAAGATCACACAACTTTGAAGTTGCAGGTTTTACAGTTTCAGAAATAGTCTCCAAAGCTGATCGAGCTAGAAATAAACAGCGCAAGAATGAAAAGAAGAGAAAACAAATTGACTCAACCTCCCAATCTTCTCCTGAATCATCATCAGTAGTCGTGCAAATTTAGATATAGCAGCATCCGCACCTGCAACGACATTGAATTAAAGATTACAGTTTAATCAGGTTTCTTTGATACCATACGGACTTAAATTTACCTGATTCCGTGGTATGGTTCATGACCAATCCCTGCTAGATAAATTTTCGGTAATATAAGTGGCGGATGGTGAAAGACGGTTTCTGTTTGGGCATATCCCCAACCCATGCTCCAAAATGGATCTCATTTTGGAGCACAAAACCCCACCCATAGCGCACGGTATTTTGCAGCTGCTACAGTGGTGCGCCATATCTGGCACTATGGCGCACCATTGTAGCAAATGCTATCTTTCTGGCATTTCCGTTGAAACTTATTATTATTATTTTTTTAAACATTTGACGTGTAACGTGGATTTCTTCTCATATTTTCTTCTTTTTTTTTTTTTTTTAACATGTTTCTACTTTTCTTCACATATTCTCTCTTTTCATCCATTTGCACCTTTTATTTTTGAGTTGGTCTTGTATTCTAGTGTCTAAAATGAATGTATTGCTTGAGTACAAGTCATATAAAATGTTGGTCTAATTGCGTTTCACTATTAATATAATGCGTAGTTATTTATTTTTAATAATATATTAATGGCTGGAAATAAAAGAAAAATAAAAAAATTAGTTATAGAGAATGTATAGAGTATGTGGGTTGGAAAAGTTATTTTAAAATAGATGTTGTATTGTATTTTAGAGTATTGGTGTTATAAAATAGAGTATAAGGGTGTTGGATGTCTTTACGTGACTTTTTTTTATTGAAAAGCTAATAATATCTTTATAATTATAATTACAATAATTATATTAATTAATGAGATGTGATGGAATCAACGTTTGTCCAATGCTTTCACAGTTTGTCTACCAAATGAAAATATTTTTAACTTAGGAGATGCACGCCACAGATAAAAATAAATAAATAAATGAATTTGAGTAATCACTGTCAGAGTATCAGTTTCAATTTAGCGCCAGTCGTTGAGCATCATAAAATACAAATTACTAACAAGCATCAATGGTGAGTGGATAGTTTTTCTTTTTCTTTTTTTTGTAATTTTTTTAATTGCTTGTGGTGGGTACTTTATGGTGCCTAAGAGCTTATAGTGGATTATGCTCAATTTAGCAATATATTTCGCGAACCTAGATATGAGTTCGAGTGCTCTTTATCACTTAAACTATCATTATTTCACGTATATGACTTAAACTATCATTATTTCACGTATATGGGAAAGCGAATTATTAATTTTTCTTTAGATGACGATGAGGTTGGAAATTAATAATTGTCAAACTGAGTGAAATAATATTTTTTTCAAATTTCAACAGATAAAAAAATACACTTGGTTATGAATGATTGGCCTCTTCTGCATATATCTTCATGGTACCCGTTGTTGATTTCATCGGGCGGTTGATGACATTATTTTAGTTCTTCAAAAGATTCCGATCAAGAACTGATAACATGGGTGTCCCCAATTCAGCCGGAGAAGACGAAAATCACGACCACGCCATCAAGATTTGGGAAGTTAACAAAGAACGATTAGCTCTGATGCAGCTAAAATTATCCGATTCGCCGCTGATTCTCAGCCGCTCCGCCGGCAGGAGCTCCTGCTGCATCTTCAAGGTTCCCCAAAGCCTTATCGACATCAACGGCCGGTGCTACCAGCCCCAGATAGTTTCAATTGGTCCTTTCCACCACGGAAACCCCCATTTCAAAATGATCCAAGAGCACAAGTGGAGGCTTCTCGGAACTTTACTGAACCGCACCCAAAAGAAGGGGCTAACTTTAGAGGATTACTTGAAGGCCGTTCAACCACTGGAGACGAAAGCCAGAGAGTGTTATTCTGCAGCTATAAATTTGGATGGTGATGAATTTATTGAAATGTTGGTTCTGGATGGCTGTTTTGTGATTGAACTTTTCAGGAGAATTGGTGGGGTTGTGCCCACTGAAGATGACGATCCCTTGTTCTGTTTGTCATGGGTGTATACTTTCCTCTTGAGGGATCTGATTAGGCTTGAAAATCAGATACCATTTTTCATCCTCGAATGCCTCTTTGAGCTAACAAGAATGCCAGGGGAAGAATCCGGCCCCTCGTTGGCTACTCTGACGTTTAACTTCTTCAACAACGCATTGCAAAGGCCGGAAGATTTTATTCACAGGTTTCGCGATCACAAAGGGAAGCACATCCTCGATTTCCTTCGATCAAGTTTTATCCCAGAAGGTTACAACGAGCCGGAGCAGGGGCACTACAAAAATACTCATGTAATCCAATGCATATCAAAGCTTAGGCGTGCCGGGATCCAGCTCAAACCAGGAAAAGAAGAAGACAGTGTTCTCGTGATCAAGTTCAGGAATGGAATTATAGAAATGCCCACAATCACCATAGATGATTTCATGAGTGCATTTTTGTTGAATTGTGTGGCATATGAACAATGTCATCGGAGTTGTTCTAAGCACATGACAACCTACGCAACATTCTTGGATTGCCTAATAAATACGGCTAAGGATGTTGCTTACTTGTGCGATCAGAACATCATCGAGAACTATTTTGGGACGGATGGGGAAGTTGCAAGTTTCGTTAACAATCTTGGCAAGGACATTGGGTTTGACATCGACGTTTGCTATTTGTCGGAATTGTTCAATCAAGTGAATCACCATTATACTAACCATTGGCATGTCCACTGGGCAAGTTTCAAGTTTACTTACTTTAGCAGTCCATGGTCTTTTATTTCAGCACTTGCTGCTTTTATTCTTTTGGTCCTCACCATTCTTCAGACATATTATTCTATGATTTCTTACAGTCCAAAGTCGGGTTAGAATTTTTTGCCAATTGGTGTTGTGTTGTAACTAGAGTGATCGAAATCCATATATTTTTCTCCTGTTTTACTTGTGTTTGCATTTAAAAGATTATTATCTCCAGGCATAAAACTTGGGTGACTCCCAACTTTTACATCCATTTGCACTTTCATCCACTGCCTTCAAAGTTGGACCCGCAGACGAACATGAAAATTAGTGTCGTTCATCCAAATATATAAATTTCATGGGTTCTTTCAACAATCATTTAAATGGAATCACATATCATTATAATTGAAATTAAATTTCAAATTCAAGTTTTGAGTTTATAAAATGACTCGTTACTGAGCAGCAGTCTATCCAGACTTGACTCGGGATATGTAAATGTGGTTGTTAGATGACTCACAAGAGTCCTGTTGACTAATTGGGCTTCCTAGAAGATGATAGTATTTCTTGGTAAAACTATGACTCGTTCCGATCAAAATTTGGAAACTCAGATTACTTGTCAAAGATTTTTCAAATTTTGATTAGTCAACCAGCCGCGCATCATATGGTAGCCTATAAATATCATCATTATTCATCTTAATCATCTCACAAAATTCGTGGAATCCAAGTATAATCAGAAACCTCGACACGAACACAACCTGCTTTCTAAGCCAAAATTAAGTAATCAAGAAAGAAAGAGAAAGGCGAAAAACATGACGGCAAACGAGGAATTTTTTCGTCCAATATCACAAGAATCCCCTCAGCCTTCAAGGCCTATACATGCCGATGTCTATGACGCAAGTACAGAGTATGAATTTTCAAGCCAAAATGTCGATGCATTAAATGATTTTGATTTTGAAGAACCTGGAGCAGAGAAGGAGAAAACATATGTAAATGATGAAGATTTGCTGCAGATGTTGAGAAGTTTTGTTGACGAACTCGACGAAGAGAGCCATGGAAGATTGAAGAGATTGTTCCTCAAAGTCGAAAAGGTTCCATTTGAAAAACTATTCAGAGAAACACTACAAGATTTCAGAGGCAGGCCTGTTTCGGACATGCTCGAAAAATTCATCTCGAAATTGAATTCGGGCACGGGGAGTGATCCTGCAATCAGGGACAGAGGTTTGGATGGAGTTTCGGAGGATTTGAGCTTCAAACTTGAGAGGTTCAAAGTTAAGACTATCAATGTAGGAGGAATTGTCAAACAGGAGGACAAGAAGTAACTTATTAAACAAGTTGCCATGTATATATCTCATATATACTTAATTTGTACTCTCCTTTTTTTTTTTTTTGGGTGGAGAGATTATTTCATTCATTCATTCATTAAAGTTGTAATGTTCTTTATTGAGCCTGATTTATTTTTGCTTGGCGGTAATTTAGTGTTCTTTTGTGTTAGTCGTGTTCACTTATATTAAAGTAGATGATAATTCCCTCCATTATATATCTTTGAACAATTAAATTCTTCTTTTTTACAAAATTTTGAAGTTTCAAGAAGAGCGTAAAAGAGAAGGCTTTTTTTTTTTTTGAAATATTGAAACTTAAAAATTGTACCTTCCAAGCTTATTCTAATCAATATTTTGATATTTTTATATCCAGTCCATTTTCACTCAACGAGGTGCTATTTGTTGAGAAAACATTGTTCGTGTGTGTGTATAGGGTAATTTACATCAAACGTCCCCAATCTTTCAATGTTTAATAGATTACATCCCCGACTTTTATTTTGAGTGTTGTGGGTCCTCAACTTTTGAGAAAATCTCTCTTAAAGTCCCTATTAACACTTTCCGTCTATTTAAACCGTTAAATTTTTATAAAAGGACAATTCTACCTTATGAAAGATTGGAGACCTTGGGTGAAATGACCTTTATATCATTATTATCCTTTTAAGTTAAAAATAAAAAATTTAAAATATAGAAAATAATATAAAAATTAAAAAACAAACACTCCAGCCACCCTAACCCTTTATTGGGATATAATAAAAGCGCCATTGGGTATCCAAGATGACTTGGGCGGTGATGGCTAGATTGCAAAGCATCGAGAAACTTATGGAGTTGATTTCTCAATCACAAATGAAGAAAAGTTTTTGTGAATCGTCTTTGAAATCGTTTGATTCAATCCCTAATATAGATTACCAAGCACTGACTGATGTTGCGGTGAATCAATTTAAGAAAAATATTTCATTGCTCAACTACAATCAGACAGGCCCACTCCCGATTTTGGTGAGGCTTGATTACAAGGTTGAATAATAATCAGTAGAAAATCGAGATGTCTGATTTTGAATCAATGACAGTTCTCCAGAATCAGCCCACAATCCCGAAAAATGTTTTGGGAGTGAAGAAGAAAAATAATTCCATCGGGAAAATCTATTGTTCGACGCTGATTTAGAGACTCCCTTCAATACTTGCATCATCACGAGTTGGCTAGAAGTGGATTGATGGAGATGAAGGAATCTACCGCGGCTATTAATTTTAATTTGTAGGGCGAACTTATTTATGTCATTGTTGATAGGACACTGAGAACTTGCAGCCGTTGATGTTGTCGGGGTTTCAGATGACCAACCTTTCACAAGCGGGATGGATGTTTGTTTTTTAATTTTTGTATTATTTTACTATTTTTTTTGTTTGTTTATTTAAAAAGATAATGATATAAATGTAATTTCACCCAACGTCCCAACTTTTTATGAGGATAAAATTGTCATTTTATAAAAATTTAACGGTTTAAATGGATGAAAAGTGTTAATAGAGACTTGAAACTAGATTTTCTCGAAGGCTAAGGACTCACAACACCAAGAATAAAGGTTGGGGGACATAATATGTTAAATGTCGAAAAGTTGGGGACGTCAAGTGTGAATTACCCCATATAAAAGGAGTGAAGGGAAGGGCACATCCACACATGTGATTCAGACCTAGAAACTCCTTGTAAGGGTTGACCATTTAACTCTCAACATTGGAAATATTTGTTTCCATATTTTTAAATATGAATTTTCAAAAATAAGGAAAATTTTGTAAATACGACTTATTCACGATATTTTGCTGTTTTTCTTTTTTTTTTTTTAGTGTAAACCAAACACAAGGAAAACAAGTCATCTTATTGTTTAATTACACTGGAGAACATACCCTAATTTTTCATTTTCCAGCAAGCAAGCAGACATATTTGACAAATTATGGAATTGTCTTTAATCTTTGTGGGCATCCAATCAAGAAACTGTTAACTAAAAAGTATCATAACTAAAATCTAGTGATCATAACAGTTGAGTGTTATAAGTGTCAACTGTAAGCTCCACTTCTTATATAAACCAAGAAAATTATAATAATAGCTATATATTCATCTATTAGTGCATGCGAGTACAGCGCAT